>ML834086.1:50478-72038 GCA_009831015.1 Picea engelmannii | reverse complement strand
TGCAGAGAAAGAGACATTCGTCTCCCTAGCACCACCCTACCACCCTTATTTGCCAAAATAAATATTGCTCAAATCAACTTGTTCATTCTGATATAGCTTGCTTACCCTTTCTGCTGATCTACTCTGCATTCTTCACTGTTTCTGTTCTGTTGCTCTGCTTCACAGTCCTCTGCAGCCCATTCTCAGCTTCTTCTCCTGTCACGCAGATTCTCCTCTCCCTTTTCTCACCTGCAAAGCTCTCTCCTCTTCTCCCTTCAGCAACCCTTTCATCTTGGTTCCAGCGCATTATATTGTTATTCCACATGTAGAGGTTTTCCTTGCTTTTCTCAACTTCAACTGCAGATTCCCTTTCTTTCATTCTTTCTTCTGCTTTTCGCATGCCAACATTCTCCCTGATTTTCTGAACTGGCTCTTTGCATGCCTCCTCTACGCATGCCACATCATGCAACTGCAGTTTCCTGTCTTAACTGCCAGTCTAAATTTAGACTGAAATTCATTCCACCGTCCAGAGTGATTAGAGACACCCAACTGGCAAAATCTTCTAGACTTGTCAAAACAGATGAAGGACCCCCGCCAAACTCTGGATTTAGCAATGTTAAGTTCCGTTGATTGTGCATTATCGTCGTTTGATGCTGGCCACACCAATCGCGTTGTGAATGGCATCATTCATGTGTTTCTTAAAGAGAACGGTTGGTAACTGTTGCTGCTAGTCATGGCCGTGGCTAAAGCATGTGTTTTGATCAACAAAGATCCAGCGTTGTTTCAGCATAGTTTCCAGCACTGTGTTTCAGCCCAGCGTTGTGTTTCAGCATATGTAACATTACTGTGTTTCAGCTGTTACAGCACTGTGTTTCAGCATAAGTTCCAGCTCTGTTTCAGCATTGTGTTTCTGCATCTGTGTTTCAGCATCTGCGTTCCAGCATCTGTGTTCCTGCATTTGTGTTTCAGCATCTGCATTCCAGCATCTGTGTTCTAGCATTTGTGTTTCAGCATTTGCGTTCCAGCATCTGTGTTCCAGCATTTGTGTTTCAGCATTTGCGTTCCAGCATCTGTGTTCCAGCATTTGTGTTTCAGCATCTGTGATTCAGCTTCTGTGTTCCAGCTTTGTTTCAGCACTTTGTTTCAGCATTTGCGTTCCAGCATCTGTGTTCCAGCATTTGTGTTTCAGCATCTGTGATTCATCTTCTGTGTTCCAGCTTTGTTTCAGCACTGTGTTTCAGCTTCTGTTTTCCAGCATCTCTTGTACGTGCTCTATAACCAATCGATTGCCATCAATGACAACCTTGACCATCTGACTGATTGCCATCAATGACAACCTTGACCATCTGCGTCATCTCTGCTATAGCCATATTTCCAACAAAACCTTGGAAGGGAAGATGAAATTATGATGGCTCTTGTGAGCTATTGAATTGGAATTTTTCATCCAATGGGTACATCAAGGAGGACGATGAGCATGGATAACAAAATTACCATGTGGATACAGATCCATAAACTGCACAGATAAGTATTGTGCTAATAATATGAAATTTTTCTTTTTCTTTGAAATTTGAACATCAGTAAGATGTTTTTGCACAAAATTGTGAATTAATGTGCTTGTTGTCCAGGAATTATTGAAGGAAGATGACGAACCTCAATACTTCTGAAGTGGCCGAATAAGAAAGGCATGACATGTGTTTTGAGAAAGAACACCGAGGACGGTGTTCCTATAAGGGGGAGGGAATTGTAATACCCTGTTTCCCCCAAATTTGTAATTAATCCTAATATAGGAATTACCATGCTAAAGCATGATGAAAATGTGAATGTATGATGTGAATGGACCTTATGAAGAAGGTCGATGAATGTAAATAACATTATGAATTTATATTGCAGGACTGCTAAGAGGGGATGTGCAGAAAAGAGACCACGATGGCGGTGGAAGGCACCTGGAAAGGGGGCGTTAACTTCCACCGAGAATTAAATACCGTATTTGGACTCCACTGGCCCAGAGAACCAAAAGCAGCTCGTTGGCCCTGAAATTTAATGCCTTGCAGGATGACAGGTTGATGGCTTAATGAGGGATGGGAGGTGAACCGCCTATCCGTAGAGCCCTCAGGCCTGATCGGCGCGAGGGTAATCGTGCCACACGCAACCTTGCGAGAGGATAAGGCATATGGCAGAAGCGATTGAGAAGGGTAGACGCGAGGGGAACTCTGGCATTACGCAAAGTGAGTGATAGCAGAGAGGAAGGATTGCAACCTTCGCTCTTGGTCACTGGCAGACAGAGAGATGCAATCTCGGAGCATCGTGGTCTCAGCTTGGGGGTGGCTAGTGGTAAATCTGTTGGGAATCGCTACGCCTACGGTTGGGTGGAAACAAGCACCCCTCTCAGCAGTTGCTTAACCCTGGTGTTATTTCTGATAAGTGTTTTGCCTCTGGCACCTTGAAATATATGTATTCTGATAATTATGCTCATAAGCTGTGAAACTGTGAATGTTTTCATTATAAGAATGTCTGTGTAGCATTTTGATCAGTACTAGTAGCTGTATATTTGCATGGAAATACCACATATGGCTTATGTCCTCATGAATCGTTATTTATATGCTTACTGATCTAATTCAGACTTCACGTCTGGTTCTCGGGAGGACGATACCCTTATCTGCCTCAGATAGTACCCTGGGTGAACCTCCCCATAGAGATACCCTTCTTGGAAAATCCCATCAATAACCGGGAAAGAAAATGTGAAGGTGTAAGGCCTTAATAACCCTGCACGAGGAGGAACGATCCTCTTGAAAACCCGAGATGGTAGCATAAGGATGATAAGTATCGAATTGACGGACGAGGTTTCGTCGAGAGATCTGTGGTCATGCATGACAATCAGATCGAAAGAAGAAGCTGGAAGGTTAAGTACCTTAACCATGAATAGGTGTTGATCGACGGACGAGATTTCATCGAGAAATCTGGGGTCACACACGACCGTTAGATTGGTAGGAGAAGGTAGGGTGTTAAACGCCTTACCACTTGGTTTCTCTGTGCCTTCGTGGGTAGCGAAGAATTTGGGATCGTAGATCTCCAAGGTCCATGAGAGTATCTGGACCGTTGATTTTTCCACGTCCAGGGAATTGTGGAAGAATGCCCGGGTAGGAGCCAATCTGAGCCATGACATATCGGCTGGAAAACCCGACAGTCGTTGGATCTGTCAGGAGTTACCCGAGGGTTAAGACCCCAGTGTATAGGGGCGAAAGCCCCGGGATAGATCTGAACCATCCGATTGACAGAGGCCACATGTCGTGAGATCTCCCATTTCAAAAATCAGGAATCGCGAGATCGGGATTCTCGAGAACAAGAAAATCGAAACACTTCAAATCTCGGAACTCCGGGAAGATCTGGACCGTCTGTTTGAGGAGACACGTGGCGGAGATCTGAAGAGATTCGAAAAATTGGGAGTTCTGTGAGCAAGAGGTCGGGGAAATCCATGGTGAAAACTCTCGATACAATCAGAGCCGTCCATCTGATTGGGAGAGGTGGCAACCATCGGGAGTCATCAGCATTTGGGCCATCAGGACTCACACAGATAGGTGTTTTTTTTGGGTTGGCGTTTGGCAAAGTCTGAGGCTTAACCTGGACCATCCATCCATTTAGGATGTGTTTCGGAGATCCGAAGAAAGTCGGGGATCAGCATATCATGGATTCCATGGACATGAAATCTCTGCATTTCGGAATCACGAAGTCCGAAACCCCGATGAGTGGGGGCCAGCTGTCTGCACATCAGAGAAGGAGGATAGTGCCATCGTGAGGGGCCAACTATCAGCAAACCGGAGAGTCGGGATTCAAGGAATCGGAAATCCCGTGGACATATGCACTTTGGCATTGAAAACCCTGAAACTCCGATGAGGAGGCATGGTTGCGGTCATATAGAGGGAGGTCGTATGGACCCAAGAGACTAGCCCAAGGGGACTAGTGGAAGTTGGAGCGCATTGGGATTCGGGAATCACGGATCCTAGGGACAAGTGCATTTTAGCACTTGAAAGTCTGAAACCCCGACAGGAGGATATAAGGCTACGGTCTTATGAGAGCAGTCATATGGACCAGAAGGCATAGCCAGGAGGGGCTAAGGCTGGAAGAGAGCTTATCGAAGATTCGGGAGCTTCGTGATCCAGTCCTATGTTTTTCCCTAAAAAGGGCCAACGTCTCCCTCAAAAGTTATAGACGTCTTGCTCATTGCTCATTTAGGGTTTTCTTTTAGCACTTTAATGTAAAACAATATGATTTTTAGTTATTATCCTTGTCGGCTATTTTAATGACCTAATTTTAATTAAAGGTCATTGGATGATATATATTGAGGATGTTTTGATTCTAGGGCCCTACCTTTGTAGCACTTTAGAACCCTTCCCTCCAGTCTTTAAGTCATTATCCTTTCAAAACCTTGTGCCCTCTTCTTGTTTGACTCCATATACCCTAAGGCACTAATTTCTAACCTCCAACGTTGAAGTCTTAGTGTACAAAACCATTCTCAAAACTTTAAATTTTGAAACCCTAACTAACAAACTAACCTAATTAGGGATGATGTCACAGTTGGTTATCTCATCTTGACGCAGCAAATATTGAATATAAGCAATTGAATGATGATTTGAAGCATTTATTGAGCAAATTTTTGATTGGATACATTGTAGGCTTGATCATCCTGATAGATATTGATGAATTGATGCTTTTTCATAGCTAATTGACAAAACGTTGACTTCATTTGTATCTATTGCTTTACATTTCTTATTAAATAATAGCAGATAGTTATTGAAGTACTAACCCTTTGAGTTATAGCCTACATATATATATATATATATTGTATCGTTGTTGTCTTGTTTCGGGCAGGTGTTTTCAACTGGGCATACACTTCATTATTGGTTGTTTAGCTGGACTGTCTGATCTAGGTGGTAACCTGTGAGGAGGAAATTTTAACCTTGATTTATACCTTAGCCTCTTAAAAATCCCAGGTTGTTGGGGACATCTCCCCTGTGATAACCTCCCTAAACAGAAAGAACCTCCCCATTGAGGTGACATTGGGTGGGGAAGGTTCATGTTACGCCAGTTTGATCTCTATCCTTCAGCCTTTGATCTAAACTACAAACTGTGCGATAACATTTTGGCGTCATTGCCAGGGAATCACTGAGTCAATATTCCTCAATGACAAATCTTTTGGTAAGACTTTCCTCAAAGACCTTTCTCTTACAAGCTTACCTGGCGACTCCACTAGGCTTTTATTCCCCTTTTCTTTGGTAGTTTTAGGAAAACTATCTGGCGACTCCACTAATATTTCTTAGGGTGCCACATTACTTTCTATGATATTTTCAAGTTATGGGATCATGGCACACTGGGAACAAATGTATTCGAGTATTGATTTCAGAAGTTTTCAAGGATACCCAAGTTACTTTGATACAAAATGGCT
This sequence comes from Picea engelmannii, assembly GCA_009831015.1. NCBI lineage: Eukaryota > Viridiplantae > Streptophyta > Pinopsida > Pinales > Pinaceae > Picea > Picea engelmannii. The sequence goes on along the minus strand of ML834086.1, from coordinate 66,619 downwards.
AAACAACTCTCCAACGTTTTTGGGCCTCCCAGCTCCTCACATAGTAAGTTTTTTGGAGTATTTGAGCGAGATAAAGTTGGGAGGAGAGGATGCTCTTATAAAATTGTTTTTTATCACCCTGCCATCCTACTTGAAAAAACATTTTAAGAGTTGTTGCAAGGACAGGGGTATATCATCTTTCATACACCTCATTAGTAGGTTTATAGACCTTACTAAGCTAGATTTCCAAACGTATGAAGATGTCCTTCAAAACCTCATGATAACCTTACACCACAAAGGATTCACCACTGATATTGTAGAAGATCTCAGGAGAGTTTATCATGATCAATACCAAGAATCCTCTGATTTAAGAGACGAGGTTTATGAAAACCATTATCAACCCCTTGAAGAGGAGTAAGACCTCTCCCATAATCCAATAGAATGCAACGAAGATATAACCAAAGACGTGAATTATGAGGATGAAGCACCTCAGTCTGATGAAGCTCTCCAAGATCTTGTCCCTCCTGCACAAGATGAAGAGAATGAGGTAAGTCATTTTTATTCTTTTGATGATACCTTGTTCTATGACTCAGAGAATGAAGAAGGAATGGAACCCTTGGACAAGCTAGAACCCCTATGTCTCAAGACTAAAGATGTAGAATCAGATCTTCGACCTGATGAAGCTATCCAAATAATTGAAGCTCTTGCACAAGAAGGATTAAGCGAGGTAAAATTATTCCCCCTTCCAAGTTTTTAGTGGTTCTTTACCTTATAACACAGAGATTACAGAAGTATTGGATGTTTTGACTCCGCCATGTTATGATATTGATACTGACATAGCTGATTTCGACGAGTTCATACATGTTGGGAGACATAGATGGGATGCATTTAGTTATGATATGTATCCCATCTATGACATAAAGAGTCATCTCCAAGTGTTGCCTTCGCAATTATCACAACAAGCTCTTGAACAGTGGCAACAGGGAGATGAGATTTTTACTGACTCTCCACAAACACCCAAGGTTGACCGAGTACAACATTTGCCTGATGATTTTTGGTCTTACCTTGAGGCCTTTGATGAGTACTCCTCTGAGCACTTGGATTTACCTTATGAATATGACTATCAACCTCCACTATGCTCGGATTTTGATAGGAGTAAAAACATTGTTTGCCTAAAGAAGGATTCTCATGACTTTTCACTCCAGCCACCTGTTATTACTTTACCGTGCTTTTCCATTAAAGGTGTAGTTGGGAAGTACCTTTTTTATGTTGAGTTTCCTCCTAGGAAAACCCTAGACTCCAAAGGGTGGTTGGTTACTGCAAGTTTGAGTCAGTTATCCCAGTTTCCCTTGATAGTTTGCCAGTCATCTGTTAGACCTCTATCGATCCCTTCTTTGACTTCAGAGCATGAGGATGTCCTAGGTAGCTAGTTTGTAGGCCCTTTGAGTCAGTTTTCCGAACCTTGCATTTTTCATGACCCTTTCTTGAAGTGGATTGAATACTTTTCTCAAAAATGGACTTGGCATGATTTTATCCCTCCCACCTGCCTCCATGAGTTAGACTTTGAGATTCCTGATGATATGATATATATTCTAACTCGTGACATTTTTGTAATTGATTTATCACTGTTTTGGTTTATGATGAAGCAAAAAGGCAGGTATCGAGGAACGTTGTTGGGTTGGCCTCACTGGTTGTTTGACTACACCAAAATGCAGCCAACAGATAAGTACAGGTAAGTATTTCACTTTCTATTCACATTTATGATTACTTTATATACATATATCTATATATGCGGGGTGGATATACCACCCCACCTTTGTTACTAATTCCCTTTTCGAGTCTGAGCAGGTCTGCAGGTTTATGCCAGAGATGATGAGGTTCTCATGTGCTCTACGGTGAGCACATGTCCCCGAGTTGGAGCCAGATGTTATCCTCGATTTCTAGGGATAACTAAGAGATCATGTCTCGAGGCCCACAGGTCCTAGACATGGAGTACCAAGAGCAGGATTGACCTGAGCATGGCCCTGGAGGGCCCATCTTTCTTCTTCCTCATCACACTTGTCCTGTCAGCAGCAACAGCATCCATCACCTTTGGTTTGGACTTGTATCAGAGAAGACTCTTGCTCCATGAGGTAATTGTTCCAGGTATCATGGTATGTGTCATGTTTGATCATTATAACTTTCAGATATATGCATCAGATTCCTTTCATTTCTGATGACTTCTTGGATCTTACGCTATCCCACTTGACCATGGTTGGGGGGATTGGCAAGGTACCCTAACAAGATAGTACCCATAAGTTTTGGTTAGCCACCAGGGGGGATTTGAAGAGCCATCATCTGCTCCCATCATATTATCATTTTTACATATTATCTCCCATTCCCCTAGTCCAGACATTAGGATGACCATTTTGTGGGGTTACACCTTATCTTGTGGGAAGAAGGGGATAAAGGCCCAGGAGGTAAAAGCAGCTGGTAAGAGATAAAATCCATAAAAATAAAACCTAGAGATGCCTCGCCCAGGGATCCCCGAGAAGGCAATAAAAAGCCTCACAATAAGAAACAAGAGGGACTCAAAGAAAAATAACAAAACAAAACCTGGCCAAGAGGATGGGGGGTCTCATCATGAGCCAACACATTATGTTCATGGGTACCTAGTAGTATGACACTGCCATTATCTAGTTACCATGCCAGGGCAATGACCTTTGGTTTCATGGCCAAGGGAAAGGGGGTCTCATCACGAGCCAGCCTTATCATCTCTGCAAAAGTACTTGTGGGTAACACTGTCAGCTCTAGTCACCACGCCAAGGCAGTGTCCTCTAGTTAGACCTTGAAATAAAAAGAAAGAAAAAGTAATAAAGAAAAGAAAGAATAAAGGCAATAAAGGGCCTGGAAAGAATTGCATCCATGACAGGTACAGCTCGCCTCCTACAAAGGCACCCACGGATAATATTCACCCCTATTTTTCACTATGTCTGGACATCCTTTGACCACACCACCTCGTGTTACATGGCTTGGATGATATCCTTTTGAAACTTTCCTTTTCTTATGGATGCTAGCCCAATAGGGCATTTTGTCTTTTTCTTCAACTTTGTATAGTAGGTCATTGTAATGTCTTTGAGCTATTAGATGATATGCTAGGGGTTTTATGGATGCATTTGATAAAATTAATGATGAAATATGATTGACATTTCTATGGTCCCCAGGACTAATGAGCCCATGGAGGGCGAAGTTTTTGATGTCCAGGACCATGCTCGATGGACGGGTACCAAGTGGACCGGTACACATGGGGAGACGATTAGTTCGGACCTCCATGGGGCTGAAGAGCCCATCAGATGGTTGTTGGGACCTCATCAGGGACAGAGACAGGACAATGGTTGATCGAGCCTTTGCACGAGAGAAGATGAAGGCCATTTTCATCTAGGATGCCTTGGTTGAGACCATCCCTAGGGGGTTGACCCACTTAAGGTGGAACGTGTCACTCTGATGGACCAGGACGTCATCTAGGAACCCTTGACGTCACCTCCAGTGTATGGCACCTTGAAAGAGCATTTTGTCACATGTGGCAGAGTTTGGAGGCCCAGAGAGGGCCAACGTTTGTCATCCAGTGCTATGTTTTTCCATAAAAAGGGCCAATGTCTCTCTCAAAGGGGCTAGACATCTTGCTCATTGCTCATTTAGGGTTTTCTTTTAGCAGTTTAATGTAAAACAGTATGATTTTTAGTTATTAGCCTTGTCGGCTATTTTAATGACCTAATTTTAATTAAAGGTCATTAGATGATATATATTAAGGATGTTTTCCCTCATTTTGACATAACACAATTCACTCACACTTGTGAGGTCTGATTTTTGCACCCTCCTAGGGTATTTTTGTTGTCTAAGTGAGGCGCACTTGCTACTGGAAGGATATTTTTGGCATCTTATGGCATTTCTCTCAAGGAAGGTTTACAACTAGGGTTTGCTTATGCTTCTCTTCATGATATGTAAGTGATTTTCTTGCAAAAATTCTTAATTGAATGGTTGTAGGTGTAATTTCTTGAATTTGCTTATTAAATTGTTGATTTGAAACCCTAGGTAACAAGCACACAAGTAGGGCCTTGTTATATGTCCCCTTAGAGAGAGATATTTTAGCCATTGAAGAAGAAGGATTGAGCCTAGCCTTTTCTATACTCATCTTGCTTCTTCCTTTAAGCTAGCATTTAATTTTATAGGTTGAAAAAGGGGTGACGTACTAGGCCTAGGTTATCTACACCTAGGGCCATCACTTTCTAGGGTTTGAAAGCCTTGTCTTTACAACACTTTCTCTCACCTTATCTTTTAGTAAAATTAATCATTGATGCTAGTCGTTTTGCCAAGTTGACCTAAGGAAGGAGGAAAGAGCACGAGGCCTTGCTTAAGCAACACCGGAGTGAGCCTCTTTCCCCTAGGGTTTTGATTCTAGGGCCCTGCCTTTGTAGCACTTTAGAACCCTTCCCTCCAGTCTTTAAGTCATTATCCTTTCAAAACCTTGTGCCCTCTTCTTGTTTGACTCGATATACCCTAAGGCACTGATTTCTAACCTCCAACGTTGAAGTCTTAGTGTACAAAACCATTCTCAAAACTTTAAATTTTGAAACCCTAACTAACAAACTAACCTAATTAGGGCTGACGTCACAGTTGGTTATCTCATCTTGACACAGCAAATCTTGAATATAAGAAATTGAATGGTGATTTGAAGCACTTATTGAGCAAATTGTTGATTGGATACATTGTAGGCTCAATCATCCTGATAGATATTGATGAATTGATTCTCTTTCATAGATAATTGAAAAAACGTTGACTTCATTTGAATCTATTGCTTTACATTGCTTATTAAATAATAGCATATAGTTATTGAAGTACTAACCCTTTGAGTTATAGCCTGCATATATATATATATATATTGTATTATTGTTGTCTTGTTCCGAGCAGGTGTTTTCAACTGGGCATACACTTCATTATTGGTTGTTTAGCCGAACTGTCTGATCTAGGTGGTAACCTGTGAGGAGGAAACTTTAACCTTGATTTATACCTTAGCCTCTTCAAAACCCCAGGTTGTTGGGGACATCTCCCCTGGACTAACCTCCCTAAACAGAAAGAACCTCCCCATTGAGGTGACATTGGGTGGGGAAGGTTCCTGCTACGCCAGTTTGATCTCTATCCTTCAGCCTTTGATCTAAACTACAAATTGTGTGATAATAGGCTCGTTAAAAATACATTGAAGGGGGTTTCATTGTGTCTTGCTAATCGTATTTTCATCTCTGCATCTTTGGCCTAATTTTGGCTGCATGTTTCTCTCAACTGAAACTTTGAAGCATGCCTTATACACAAGCCTTGTAGCACTTTGCCTTTGTGACTTGACACCTTGATACAAGGAGGAATTTTCCCCTAGTGTCATTTTCCTACACATGTCTCCTTGCTCTGAGCATTAGTGTGTTCCTCGCGCTTGGAACTAGTATGCTTGCTCGTGACACTCATTCCTCCTTTTTAACATAGCATTCTTTTATTCTTTTTCAATCTCTTTAAAATTGAAAAAGACAAAAACAAAATTGAAAAACCCAAAAAGAGGGGATGAGAAATATATATTCTTTTTTCGAAGAACAATGAATCGCCCTTGGAAAAAGCACATCCTTTTGTTTATTCGCCAAGCATTGGGATCTAGTATGTCCTTAGGAATTTTTTCTCGCTACATAGAGTTGTGTCCTCCTCCGTTTGGTTGCTCTTCCATTTGGCTACATAGAGTTGTGTCCTCCTCCTACATCGTGAACTTATGTCAATGTCATGTTGCTCGAGTCTGATCATCTTTCATACTTTTTTCCAAGGGAAGTTTCACCCAACCTAAGTCGGCCTTTCTACAGTTTTTCTCTTGACCTAATGAGTTGGCCATCCTGAAAGTCTAGTCAAGTCTTGATTCAAAATTAGTGAAGTTCTCTGCTTGATCATCAAGATCCTCTTGTATTTTCCCGATGAGCCGGAAAAGACCTCTGGGTAGTGAATTCATACACGCACATTCTAGTCCTACCAGATTTTTGAAGATCTTGAAGTTGTCGCCCGAGCTATGAAGACCTCATCTCCAACCATCAGGTGTCACCGGCTTCTTGATGATGAATACCCTACTTGTATATATTTGATTTTGAGATGTATATCCTCTATGTATTTCTCGCGGCTACACTTTATATAGTTATATGACATGGATATGAAATGTATTTGATTGGAAAGCATGATTTATTTCTTCCTAAGCATGGGTATGCCCGCCTTGGAGAGACAATTGTTATTTTGCAGATGGCACCTCCCGAACTCTAGTCTCGGGGCTCACTCGTTTCATACATTAGTGAATATTTTGTAATGTATTTTGGCCATCAGATGCTCTTCTGACCTCACACATTAGGGGGCATCTTTTATAACCCTAAATTTCTCTACGCATGCATACCTGGCCTTTGGCCCTCTTACTTGCATTTTTTTCCAAAGCACTGTTGAGTTTCTCTTCTAAAAAAACAATTTTTTCAATATGTACACGCCTTGCACCACTACTTCCCACGTACATACACTTTATTCACCACTACAGCTTAGGTACGTATGCATTCTGCACCACTACCGCCCAGGTATACTTGCAAAATTTGCAAAAAATTAAAAGTTGCAAGGAATTCATTGAGATTACGAGCTATTAGGTAGTTTCCCAACTAATCCATCGCCTATATCCCGTCACCTAACCGAATAACCATACTTTTCCCATATAAAAGAAGGTTTTTGGGTCTCATTTTACATCTAGACATAAGAATAATGAAACTCTTCCTGTTTCACATCCCCTCCTTTCCCAAGTTATTGCAGCCTGTTTGTGAGAATTGCCTCTACATTTCCCAACTAGCCCTTCTTCCTCAATCAGAACCCATTCACTTCCCAAGAAGAGATTAGAAGGTTGAGAGGAGAATCTATACAAAGGTGCACTTGGGGCTTGGTGAAGAGGATCCATGTTGGCCCTCGACCAAGTTTTGGGGAAACTTTAGTCAGTTTTGGACGTTTTGGCCCACTTTTGGACTTTGACACAATTGTCAAAGTAGGAGCGCCCAGGCGAAGATGAGATCGCGGATCTCACCTATTTAAAGGTTTATGTTGACCCAGTAAGGGGTCCTCTTGGTTTTGTAATGGGTTTATGGGATGTCGGCCCATGGGTTATCCCCATGTTTAGGCCTTATTGTAAGATTTTGTAAAGTATAAATAAAGAGGAATGTATTGTACAAGCAATAGTTCTGTGTGCGAAGGAATGTATGTGGTCAAGGATTTGTGCACGACTGTGATTTTATAGACTGTGATTAGTGTTTGTGATGCTCAGTGTGGAGTAGGTGCTAAGTGTTGTTGGCTCTGTGCATTTGACCTATTTTTGGAAGGTAAAGAAGGAGAATCTAGTGCTTAGTGCACAGATCTCTTGTCTTGTGTGAAGTTTGACTTTCTGGCTTAGTGCACAGGAGTGAATGGATGTAATATATTGGCGAATAATAAACAGGTGAAGCGGTTTGTGGACATAGCCCCACCCTGGGGTGAACCACGTATATTTGGTGTCTCATGGTTTGCTTTGTGCAGTGTGATTTTTGTTATGCATTTGCTTAGTGCTTTGATTATGATGTGTAATGAATATATATTGTTGTTTATGTACTTTACTTATCTTAAAGGGAAATGAATGCTAGACTTAACTCACAGTGCTAAGTGCTCAGGGTGCATAATCACTTGTTATTACTGCGCTTATTTCTCTTTGATTATGCTCTGCGGTGTTAATGAGGTTAATAAAATAATTCATTTTCACTTCCTAAGAATTAAAAGAATATTCTACGAAGTGATCTTATCACATAAACATGCCCCATCCTGGTTATAGACACCTGTGTCCTGTAACCCCCCTTGCTTCTACCTCGGGTGATACTTCGCCTGCTTCGCAGATGTTTCTGAAAGGGTCGATAGTCAGTGTTTTGTTGGTGCATTGTTAAGCGTTGAACCCTGGGTTTTCCCTTGTGCCAACAAGCCTGGACCAGGTTCATGGAGTAGTAGCCAACTTTGATTGTAAAGGTATAATCATTGAGTTATTAATAAAAGAATTACTTTTCCTGTCCTAAATCATGGTGTATTGTATGTTTTTATTGGTTTATGTTTTGACATTATAACATCTAACCCTAATTTGTATATGGAATAGAATGCTTGTTGTTTGTTGTTTTTCAATCTTTGGATGTGGGCCAGCCCTAGGAGGAGGCGTGTAGTCAACAAATCTTACAAATGCAAGGGGATCATCATCGGACGTGGAGTAGAGGTATAGTTACCCGATCTCCCTCATCTGTGCTTTTCTTGTATGATTTTTGGGTATGTTTGGGGTAGTTAGAGAAGTAGTTGACTTTTAGATGGTTAATTGATATACCTACATTCTGAACCCTGGTGTAGTCATAGGGGGGTTTTCCCCACTAGCAGTAAGAAACTTATAGGATAGACACCATTCAGACTTGTCTATGGGTAGGAAGTAGTGGTTCCATTGGATTACTAAGTACTTAGTTTGCGCATTGCAGCAATCACCAACATAACAGAAGAAGATGTTGCATAGGAAAGATTGGATCAATTAATGGAGCTCGAAGAAGAAAAAAATTTAGCAGGTTTTCACGAGGAAGTACAGAAAGTAAAGGACAAAGCTTGGCATAATAGGAACATAAAGAAGAATTTTTTTAAGGAGATCTAGTTCTCCTCTATGACAGCAGATATTTACATCACTCTGGGGAGTTCAAGATGCATTGGTTAGGGACTTATTAGGTAGAGGCCATTACAAATGGAGGTGTTGTGTAGTTGAAAGATCCTACAGGGAAGAATCTCAAAGGACTAGTGAATGGAAATCGACTGAAATTGTATCAAGACAGTCGACCTAACAACCTAAGGTAAAAAAATAAAGAGAAGGTATGATTGTACATATTGTATATAGTAGATGTTAGAAGGAAAGGAAAAAAATCCATAAAAAGAAGAAATATATCAAAAAGACAAAAAGATAGAACAATATTAGAAGGTTTTTGATGAAATAGATTTGTTAGTATTAATGATGCACCGCAGAAAAACAAGTGTTGAAGACACTACATGCTGGAAAATAGTTGACAGACACAAAAAGTGGAGCGCGCAGAAAAAAATGAAAAAGTGACAAATGTCAGTGAGAAACATCTTTCAACATGTTGTCCCACTATAAAGTCAGAAAAGGGGGGATAATGTGGTCATTTGTGTTTTTTTGTAAGGAGAAGAATGAAGAGAGAAGTCTAAGAGTGAGAGAGTGAGAATTTGGGAGAGTAGGTTGAGAACTCCAAACCAGCAGTCTGAATATCAACAAGATGTCACCACCACACGTTGGAGCATCAAGCAAGGCTGGGAAAAACACAAGAATCAGCCCTTGGGTGATTCAAATAGGGACCGAGGACATGCCCTCAATAGTGGATGTCAATGAAATTCACACACCGGACTATGATCCTACTACCACATAGGTGGAGGAACAAAACCCAACACAAGAAGTCGAACATCCGAAGGAGGATGTGGAAAGGAAATAATTTGGCATGTCCAGGAGAAAAGGGCCACATCAGGAAGAACAGGCCACTGGTTTAGCTCAGCAGGGTCTAAACCTGGAAGAAGAGCATGAAACAAAGCACCAGGGAATACCAGAGGTCAGGATGTCATTCCCGCAAGGGAAGAAGAAGGCGTGAGTTGAGAGAAGTGTGCAAGGAATATCATGCACACAAGAAGAATTGGAAATAATAATGTCAAAAATCCCATTGGGTGTAAAGGTACATGATGATATGGTGGGAGGAGTAGACACCATAAAATACTTTGAACATGATGTGGCTGACACAATCAAATTCCCAGATTTGGTGCATCATAACTATATGGAGAGTAGAGGAGAGGGCCCATTGGGTGTGCCACTGTTGGATCTTGCATAGTGGATCCTAGGGCTCTAAAATATAGGGATCATGAATTTGTTGGATATACTGCACTTTGGGCATGGTAAACACATCAATGGATGTGTGAAGAAACTCCTAGAAAGGGTGTATGGAGTAATTTTTTGGATGGATGGATCAATTCCTATCAATGTTGACTTGATCACATCCATCACTAGGCTACCCATCAATGGGGAGAAGCCATAGTAGTACTTAGAGGATAAAACTAAAGAAAAATCCATCTCCAACGAAATCAAGGCAAAGTATGGCACGGAGAGAGGAAATAGAGGAATCAGGATCAGCGACATAAATGATCCTGTGACGACATTTGATAATAAAAAAATTAGGGTGCAAGTTAATGCGTAAGTGTATAAAGGAGGAAGTATTAGCATGAGTGGTAGAAGTTGTAGCACGATGCGTGAAGGGGAGATCGATGAGTTGGTCCCCTTATCTGCTTAATTCTTTCTTGAAGGATTGCAAGGACACACATTATTGGGGCTCTGAGTTCCACTACTCGTGGCTAATCATCCTCATTGCACTTGTAGGACGGAAAGAACAGACGTACAATATGTTCTGGTAGAGAATAGGAAAGTGTGGTGCAGCCTACTACACGTATATTAGAAGCACAATAGACCCAAACGAGAAGAAAATAAACAGTGTTGTATTTTCTCTATACTTTTCAGAGATCCAGAACCGCTTGGTTGACACATGGAGGATTTCCAAGAGATTGTCTAGGGATTTGGACAGTAGAGAATTTTCAAGCATCGTGCCATAGCATGTGGGTGCAAGAGAAGAAGGACCTAGCCAAGGAGTGTCTACATCTGAGATACTTCATGATGAAATAGGATATACATATGGAGGTCCAAAAGTGGCATGAGGAATGGAAAGTACCTGGAATCCCAAGGATAATGCCAGGAGGACAAACTCAGATGCAGGACAAAATAGTCTCTACGTAGCAGATAGGCACAAATGGTGAAATAAAAAAGAAGAATGTTGCACAAGGCCAAGGGGGGGAAGTAGCCCACTCCAAAAGAAACACAGGTTAGAGAAGAAACCATAGAGTCGTTCCACACAAGGGCCATCGCGCACAGGACAAACACCAGGAGTTGCAATAAAATAGGTGTGCGCAGGAGAAGAATGGATAGAGACACAGGATATCCCCCTGGAGGAATAAATTGGGCAGGAGACATGCATGGAAACACATATTTCATAATCATATGAACCTTCAAATTCCCAAATAAATAGGACAGGGGAGAAAGCAATTGGCTCCACGAAGAAGGTGAAGGCCCACATAAAACCACTAGAAACATAACTGACAACAGATGATGTGGAACTGATAGCCACAATAGTCGAAGATTGACTATATGAGATGTGGGAGAATGTTGAGAATCCTTTGATTTTGGAGAAAGTACAAGAAGTGAAGACTACACTGGAGCAATTGAGGATCAGGGCAGAGCAATCATCAAAAGAGAAACCAACAAAAACTAATGAAGGAGTGCATGTTGGAGAAATAATGCAAATTACAGCGTAGGGGAGTGCCAATTTTATCATCACCCCTGAGATGATGTTCATTTATGAGGAGGTAGCACAGATATCCCTAAAGGAAATCGAGACATTAGACTTGGCATTTCCAAAGATTCTGACGAAGGAGCTCTACAAATTACAAATAAGTGTCGCATAGGAAATTCAGTCCAAGGCAAGGTTTGATGCGACAAACTTACAAATAGCATAGGAAGAAAAGACCACATTGGAGGAAGCAGTTAGCCAAGAAGGACAGGAAAAGAATATAGTGCACCAAAAGGTAGAGGACATGGAGAAGTACATCGGTGTAGTATTTTGAACCATTCCATACAACGTGGACTCAGAGGGAGTATCTATTGAAGAAAAGATGAAGAAAATAGCACAAGCCTTGGAGCAGTACAAGGACCAGATAAAAGAACTGGAGGAGCATGCAGTACCCACTACTCCTCTAGAAGTAAGAGCACAGCGAGAACAAGATGCAAAAGAATATGCAAAAAGTATAGCATAGACCATACATAGAATGACAAAGATGCTGGAAAAAAGTGGTCAGTTGTGGACACATCTCTTAGAAGGTGGAAGCTTGCAAGACCTGCAAGAAAGGGAAGAGAAGGTACATGCGGTAATGGGAGATATAAAATAGCGACAGAAGACAATTTCACTACCAGAAAAGATTAAGAAAGTTGCAGAAATGAAGAACCTATAGGTTGAGGAGAAAGCAGTGTTAGTTGAGAAAATTGCACGACAAGCTCATTTGGAGCCGCTGCAAGACAAGGCTAAACAACTGATCATGGATATCGACACAGCAAAGACAAGGGTGGAACATTTAGGCTTGTAAGGAGGAGACATGTTGAAGCCTCCAGTCACTGCATAGATGATAGAAGCCATGGCAGAGAATAGAAACCAGGCTAAGGAGAAATGTCGACATATAGCAGAGATGTATGAAGCACTGGCATAGGAAGTAAAATATGTAGGAGTATGCGAGTGACTCGGGACGAGTCACAATGTCAGTGTTGGGGGCCTGTTGGCACAGGCCAATTTTGGGAAATAATCAAGACAGCGCCGGAAAATAGGGGAGTGTGCTAGAATTAGAGGAAAACGCAGTGCCAAGAAAATAAGTTGGAAAGTGGAAAAGCACAAACTTGGAGAAGGATTGGATCGAGGACCAACCATGAATGATTCAACTCGAAAGTGGTCAAATCTAATCATTTTAGGGTTAGGGTTTTTGTAAGGGCCTTGTCCCAGTTTTGTATAAGTAGAATGTCTTAGGACGAAGAGAGGGTTTCCTTTTTTGTTAGAGTGTGTATTGTTGAGAGAATGGTGTGATCTGTCAAGATCGGTTCTAATGAAGGAAGGATTGTACAGTGTGTAGCACTAGATTTTTCATGAAGATGAATAAATATCCCAAGCAACAAATCTTTGTGGACGTAGCCCCAGGGGGGGTGAACCACGGTATATCTGTGTTTTGTGCGAATGTATGCAGTGTTTCTGATTGTATTTTCTTTATTAAGTTTATGATGAACATGTTAAATGATAAAAGGAATATCATTGTGCACTAATAATAAACTAATGGAATCTGTAGAATAGATCTAAATAAACGAATTTTATAGCTAGTATGTAGATCAGAATCTTCTATTATAGTAGATAAATACTCGTCATTGAACACATGTAGCTATAATGGTTAATGAAGTCCTATTAGAATATTTGTGATAGTGGTTTGGAATAAGATATCATGATAGTTTTAAGGTTAACAATAGTAGGTTAAATTCCTCTAAGAGAAACACATCCCATCCCATGGTTGCAAACATCTGAGCAGCCACCCATAGAAGCCATCTCGGGTGAGACTGCATAGTGCACTCTGTACGTTTTGTTTCCTTCTGGTATCCATAAGGGTCGATGGTAGAAGGGTATGTTGGTAATATTATAGTTAGAACCTAGGTCATCCCAATAGATCAAACCAACAGTATTCTTGTTTGTTTATGAATTAGATTTCATGGCTGATAAATAATATTTTACAGAGTCAAGTGACATCATTTTTGTGGCAAGTTGATCCAGATATTTAGCTTTAGTTTTCTTTTGTTTTCAGATTCTTTTTGTATGGTGTTCATCAGATACTTCTAAGTTTGACTTTGGTCCCACCCTCGGAGGGTTTTGTAAAGAGAGTTATGTTTTGTATCTCATAATGAAGTTAATATAAAAATTAGATTTATGATTTCAGTTTCACATGTGTATCTTAATTATATAGTTCAAATTTTACTGTTATTTTCATTTCTTTTCATGTATACACTTATGTATATCTTTTCTTTCTTTCATTTTCATAGTTACATATAAAATATTAAATCATCCTTAGTCCTATAGTACATATTACCTATGGATTAAGAGATTTTTTTAATTAAAGGCTATAAACTCTGGGTAACATTCCCAACTATCTTGCCTTAGCCTAGCAAGATCTGAAAATGCTTGAGTAAGGTTATTCATAATTTTTCCTCAACACACCCTTAGGATGCCTGAGTTCCAGGGGTGGGGTCAGAGGACCCAAAAAAAAAATTGTTTGTCTGCAAAATGATTTGGGTTGTTAAGAATGTCCAAGACGAGGCTGTGAAGATTGTGCAATTAGGAAAAATTTAGAGGTTGTGCGATAGTATGGTATATGAAGCTGCAAATTATTATGCATGTTATCCCCTAGCTTAGGGATAACTAAGGATATCATGTCTCGAGGACCACAGGTTCCAGACATGCAATGCCAAGAGTCAGACGACCTAAGCATGGCCCCGGAGGGCCCCTCTTTTCTTCAAGTTTAGTCCACATATCACCAGTAGCAGCATCCATCACACCAGTTTGGTATTGAAGTGGCAATGGGTCTTTCTCCATGAGGTAATGAGTCTGGGTATCATGGTATGTATCACTCTAATTTTTGAAGCACTTGAACATGTTGTATTGAATCCTTCTTCATTTCATGATGTTTTCTTGGAAATTATGTTATTTTCCCTATTTAAACCTGGGAGGGTGACACAGTTCCCTAGTAAGTTGATTTCCCTTTAGGATGGGTTGCTACTGGGTGGGTCTTTGAAGATTTATCATCTACTCCCTCCATACTTATCAATTTCCATCTTTATTCCTTCCATCTCCCCGTCTTTTTGGCATTGGGATTGGCTACACTAGGAAGTGTTGTACCTTACCTCGTGTGAAGAAGGGTTTGAAGGCCCAAAGGGTAAAAGCAGCTGGAAATAGTTAAAATCCATTTTTAAACCTCTGAGATGCTTTGCCTAGGGATCCCTGAGAAATAAATAAAAATCTTCTCAGTAAGAAAATGGGACCCACGAGATAACATGAAAACTCAAGGTATTAGTTGATGGATAGGAGGTCTCATTATGAGTTGAACTATTATTACCATTGACATGTAGTGGTCGTATGACAATACCACCTATCTGGTCACCAAGTCAGGGTAATGGCTCTTGGTAGCATAGCCAAGAGAAAGGGGGTCTCATCACGAGTCAGCCTTCTCATTTACGTGAACTAATCCATGGATGACACTGTCACCTCTGGTCACCAAGACAGGACAGTGGCCCTCAACTATTCCCTTGTAGCACAAGAGAAAAATATCAAAATAAAGAAAGCTAAGAAGAAATGGCAAGGAATGGGCTAGGAAACAATTGCATCCATGACAAGGTGCATCAAACCCTCCACAAAGGAACCCATAGGTAAGACTCTACATTTCCCTATTATCACATGCACCCCATGCCCAAATATTTACCCCATGCCACCTCATACACTTGCATGAATTGGACCAGAATCCACCTTGGAAACACCCCAAACTTAAGGGGGATTAGCCCATTAGGACACCCCGAGACCCTCTCCAAAACTAAACTTTTCAAATTGCATAATGTATTTGACCATTTGTTTGGGGTTAAGGGGGGTTTGATGCACATGTTCGGGTGATTTAATTATTGGATGTGATCTGAATGGTATGACCCTTGTGACTTATGAACCCCTCGAGGGCGTACTTGTTGTCTCTGCGGGACCTTTTCTAGTGGACAGGTGCACATGAGAGAACTATTAGCTCGGACCTTCATGAGGGCTCAAATCCCACAAATGGACAGTGAAACCTCAGCCAGGGGGTAGGACAAATATGGAAGGATTATGCCAAGAAGAAGAAGGAATTTTCCTTTAGAGGCACTTTGGTGGACCTAGACCTAGGGGGTTGTGCCCTTCCTGCATGAAGTTTGGATTTTGGATGCCTTGTACATCACATACTTTCTAGGGTTGTCACCTTGGGGGAAGTTCTGAGGTTATTGGCATGTGTGGGCAAGGATTTTGGCCTTTGGAGGTGTTGACGGGCGAAACAGTCCATCCGTCAATTCAGAGAGTGGAACCGGTCCGGGGTTGTCTAAATAACCCAAGCCGTTTGGAATGGACCACCCTGACGAGTTTAACGGCTCCGTTGGCCGCTCTAAGGTCTCCTAAGAAAACCAAAGAGAAAAGTTTATCTGAGCTAAGAGATCTAAACTAAGGAAACTAAAAACTAATAAAAATTAACTAAAACAAACAAACTGACTAAATAAATGAAATCAAACTAAAATAGAGGAAACTAGAAACTAATAAAACAAATAAAGGAACTAATATACTAAACTATAAACTATGCTAACTATTCTATCTACAAACTACTAACTATTCTTATAATAACTCAAATC
>ML834086.1:25342-38935 GCA_009831015.1 Picea engelmannii | reverse complement strand
TCTTTCATTATTTCTCTCCTTCTTCTTCTTTCTCCAATTCTCTTTGAAAATGTGTGTATTATTGTTTAGCTAGATCTATTTTTTGCAGGTTCAACACATTTACATGGTATCAGAGCCAACGGGCTGCTAAGCAAAATCTACACCAAATTATTTTTGCAGGTACTGAAGATTGAAGACAACAAAAAGATGGATTATTCGTCGGAAATACTTCTCACACGTCATAAATATTGGGAATGGAAGCCAAAAATTCCGCTTCATCTCAGATGTAGAGGCTTGTACCAAATAACTATGGAAACGGAACAAGAGCCTGATTCTGCCGATGAGAAAAATGATTTTCTCAATTGACAAGATATGGCCATAGGATGTATCCTCTCTTTTATTTCTCCCTAAATTCTCCATCAAGTTTATGATGACTCACAAGAATTCACTCCAAATGATTTATGCAGCAGATTGGAGGTTTTATTTGGGAATAAGGAAGAATGCATGCAAAATGTTGACAAGATAGAGAATGTAGAAAAGCCACTGGAAGATAAATCATCTCAGATTGAAGAGCCTTCTACACAAGTATTTGCACAAATTTGTATTCCATTAATTGAATATGATGTCTACTCCATTTCAGATTTGTTTTCTGAAATTCATGTGGAAGATATATGGCATTCATCTCAGGAGTCACATGCAGATACATTTCCATGCGCAATGCATGCATCTCATGAGACAAAAAGAGAGACACGCACATCAGAATCAATTCTGATATTTTCTTAGCACAATTTGCAGACAAAAATTGGATATTTTAATTCCTCTAGGGAAAATATCAAATTTCAAAAAAAAAATCGTCCAAAACGGAGTCTGGAAAGTGAAGTTATGATCCTTTCAAAATCAACAAAATTTCAGTGTTTTTCCAAAAACAGTCGCACGGTTTTCAAAGTTTTATCCAAAATTTATTTGGATATTGTTCATTACAATAAGAGAAACTAGATATGTGTGGAAATATCAATGATGCATCTACTTCATCAGATCCATGCAGACATCTACATCTTCAACAAAATCTTCAACGAGCACAAACTTGCATAGTTGTGAGGTCTTCTTGGAGTGAAGGACATGGTTGCTTAGCAATTGTTTTTTGTTCCTTCTCATTTTATTTTTTTATGCATTGTAATTTGAGAGGGGGTTTTCCCATGAGGTTTTCCCTCTTTCCTCACTTTATTTTCAGTGTATCTTTTGTATTTGGGTACCTAACATGGTCTCGTTGTCGGGACCCATTCTTTATTTTCACCATAATGATGTTCAAGGCGGGTGTTGGAGTTACTTCACACACACCTAGGATTTCTTTTTCATAAGGTTATTCCTTGTTTATTAGTCATAATTAGTCATTATCCAGTCTCCTATATTTTAGGAGAGAATATTTCACCTAGAGAATATTCTCTTCTAGTTGACACTTCAGTTTGACTAGTTGAGTTGAGTTTAGATGTTGCATTGGTTTTGTCACCATGCAACATTGGGATCATCACCATGATAATGTGCACTTGCCTTAGGATCATCACCAGACTGGAGAATTACACTTGATTCCCTAAGTTAACTCCTCACTACTCTTTGTTCAGTCAGTTAACTGAAGACTAGTTAACTAGTTAACTCAGTTAGGTGGCAGTTCACTCCCGTAACTGCCTGAGAAACTAGACTAGGTGGAAGTTCACTCTCGTAATTGTTGGTGTGTGTCCAAATCACTCTAGACCACCATTATGGATCATTAGTTACTCATGTATCCTATATATATTGTAAATTATTCACTCTTTGAGTGTGGAATATGGTTAATGAGAATTCTTTCATTCTTTCTCTCCTTCTTCTTCTTTCTCCAATTCTCTTTGAAAATGTGTGTATTATTGTTTAGCTAGATCTAGTCTGTGTAGGTTCAGCACATTTACACCATAGTAGCAAGAAAAATAAGGAAAAATGAATAAAAAGTAGAAAAAGGAAGAAAATCAAATAAAAAGTAGATATAGCAAAACGAAAAAGAGTGTTACAGTACCAAGGCATAAGAACTTGTGCAGACGGAATGGTTATCACACATCAGAATAGAACTGTGCCAATTTAGAAGACAAGACACATAAGAGAAAGACTTTGAAGTACACAGATGTAATAGCGAGAACCATTGCATAGTTGGGCAATGAAAAGACCGGTAAAATCATTAAATCATGGAAACAATGGCTGTGAAGTAGGAGTGATAGGTCATAAAGGTGTCATATAATCTTAAATGGTAAAATCCACTGGAAATCATGACAAATTGGTAGTACGAGGGAAAAATCACACGATAGATTTGGTAATAAAGAAGCATTTATTTTACAACTCATCAACCATAGTGGCAGATTGGATAAGGTAGTTAAGGAAGGATGATACATGTACAGTTGGCACGAAGGCACAAAAACACCACGAATTCATTAAGTGTAAGTCATTGTTGCATGAAAGCGAGAGAAAAAAAATCAAACTAGAGAGAATTCGAGAGCACCAAATCCGAGATACAACTACCAGCGAAGAGACGTAGAGTTAGTCCAAGAATCCATCACAGAAGATTAATGGCACCACCCAAAGTTGGAGCACCATCTGCAGCAGCGTGAAAACAAGCAAAATAACTAGTAGAGACACTAGAGGTCGATGAAGTAGTGATAGTTTCATCTTCAACATCACAGATGAGTTTCCACAAATATTACCTACCACTGAGGATGGATAATGCACCATCGATACATGTACCCACCAATGGTAAGTAACCATTGGGGACAACACCAGTTCCGCCTGGAGTAAGCTTGGAAAGAGAGATGCTCGAAAAGATTACAGGTCTTAAATTCATGGACCGTGACATCACTGATGAACAGAAATTCCCATAGTTGGCCAAGGAAAAATATTTTTGCACGAGTGTACCAGGTACAGGAGAAATCTTGTTGGGGACATGTGAGTGGACGACGGGGTTGGAGAAGGAAGGTATATTGAACTTGTTAGATATTCCACATTTCGGGCAAAGTTTGGAGATAAATGCATGTGTGAAGATGTTACTCAGTTGTGTTCACAGGGGGGCACTATGGATGGATCCCCCAATATCAATCGATACTACTCTGATCACACCTATTACAGGACTCCCAAAGGTCAACGAGGATCCAGCCATGTTTTTCAACAAAACAGGAGAGGGTGCCCTCTCAGAGTCAATGAAGGACAAGTTCCAGAAATTCAAAGGAAAGAGATGACTTGATTTGAAAAAAATAGATGACACCAATGTTTGATTTGCAACGCAGGCACTGGCCTACAATTTATTGCGCAAGTGCAGGAAATATGAAGTACTAGTTGCATCCATTGTAGCTACAGAGGAATGTGTGGAAGGGGTTCATATGATATGGGTAACCTTCTTCGTGAATCAGTTTTTACAAAATTGTACTGAGGCCTAGGAAAAGGGCATGGAATTCCATTACGCATGGTTGTTGATCTTTATTGTGCTCATAGGGTGGCAGGAATCAGGTCACTATCAGCACATGGGTTCATCCAACAAAGGAAACTTGTCTAGGAAGTATGTAAACTTATGGCATACAACAAACAAGAGAAGACAACAAGTCAACAACGTCGTATTCTTTGTATATTTTGATACTATCATGTATCAAGTTTCACACATGTTAGCACTCTGTAAATTCGTTTGGCTGAGAAAACAAATGAAAGAGGTAACCTATAGACAAACTTTAAGACCAGAAACTAGCCTTTCCAACCTAGAGAGGGGTCTCTCTGGGACTTATTCTCTAACAGATAATGGCTTTGAATTGTCGGCTAGGTTTATTACGTTCGTAAAATGTTTCTGGTTCTGTTGGCAAGGAAATACAGAACATTGGGCCATGGAGTCAAATCCCAGAAAGCAAGAGAAATAAATGACTTGGTAACTAAAACTTGAGAGGATAAAGGCTAAGCAGGCAATGGTCTTTCAGTTCAAATGTCGTGTGTGGTGAGAGAAAAAATACATAAAGAAACTCAAAGCACCATTGGAGATTAATTCTAAATTACTTAGAAGAAAACATGGGAGTTTAAATGGTGAAGTCTAAAGAACCGCGCGATGAATTCTAGACTTATTAAAAATTCAAATTTAAACAGAGTAAATACATGGATACACAGAAAACAAGAAGTACATAGATATGAGAGATAACAATACATCAAACCACCACCATTAGAATCTTTTCATCAAAGCCTCAGGAGCTTTGCATTATGTTTCAATCAGGTTCGAGAGTTACATTCAAAAGCTTACTATCTACACTACTTTTCCAACCAACCTCGCTTACATTGAAACAATGCAATATATAGAAAAAGATGTGCCCCTTGGGTTGTCATGATCCAGCCTACTACTCCTAGAATTTTGAATCTGGTTATTCCCTGCTAGATGATCTTTCGAATGGGAATTACTAAGAATAGGAACCCAAATCTACCCAATCATGTCATAACTGACGTCTTTACCATGATCTTTCAGTCATACGAAAGATTCCATCATTAGGAAGTGATGCGTCAGTGTTCCTCGTTCAAAGGGTCACCCGACTGATCGAGCACTTCTAGCAGAATTTTTCCACCTAGTGTAATGGGTTTTGATAGTTGTCATGCGATCATTGGTCACAGTATGCATGTAACGGGTTGGTATGGAGAATGAATATGGACTGACACTCATTCTTTCCAGATGGCGATGAAAGTCAGGGGACCACGCATCTCCTTCAAAACTATTGTGTGTTTCGCTTATAGTTGTCCTTCTCAACAAGTGGGTTTTCAGCATATGCGCGACGTATATCCACCGCATGGATACCCGTCAGATTCCTTGCTTCCTAGTAGGAAATGGGACACGAGGAGAGGGGAATTTTGTACCATGTTCAAAAAGACAAAAACGGGGTCAGGTCAATTATGTTTCTAGCCTCATCTACAATATTGATACTATGCACGTCTTCCTGAGAGACCAGTTGCTCCTTTCCATATTCTTTACCTGTCTTCGCAAGACCGCGTTTCCCTTCAGCTTCGCTTGAGCACTGGCTAGAGCTGCATGGATATTTTCCATGGCTAGTCCACATTCCTTGAAGTGCTCTGCAATTCTCTCCTCTGACATTCTCTATTCCTTTCACAGCTAGATGATCATGTCTTACACTTCTCTGAGTTGTTTCTTAAGCCAATTCGCATTCCCTTCTCAACTCTAGGACGTTGAAGTTTCGACAGTCCTTTCCGCTAATTGCTTTCTCAATTCTCTTTTCTCCTGGTACAACTCAGAAATAGCGAGTTGTTATTGATTTAGTTTTTGTGATGGCTCCTGAACATCCATGCTTTCATTTCCCGATCTTCTTCGTATATCACAGATTTCCCAGCTCAAACCCTCGACAGGTTCTAGTCGAGCAGCGCACATGAGTAACTTCTCACCAACAAATTGGGAACACGGTTTGTTTGGAGCTTGGGCCTCCCTGGTGTCCCTGTTCTTCCTTGGCCTACATCGTTCCTGGGGCACTGGCTATTGGGGTGATGAGCCTTCCACTATCTTTCCTTTTCCTGTAGTCCCCTCTATTCCTGCCTCCGCACTATGATATGTTGTTTCTCCTATGGGTAGAGGGGGATCTTCTTTGGGGTCCCTGGGGATGTCGGATAAAAATAGAAATGACTCCCAGCCCTTGCCCAGTCGCCTCAATTCCTCAACTATCAATAAATTGAATAATGAGATATGGGATAAGTTCTTCTTTGGCGAGTTTGCTTCGGCTTGGACATTGTCCGCCATTCCTCCTAGACTTTGGTGCAAGAAGAAAGGTAAGTTCAAAGGCCTCTTCCCTGTGAAATGCAACAACATCCTGACGTGATGTGGTATATTTTGTCAGACCTTATTTCACACGTGAAATAATTTCTAATCACCTTCAGGAGTTTCTGAAAATGCTCTCGTAGATACCGACTCGGAACACCCATTCTGATTTTCCCGTTCAAGAAGTTTGGTTTGATGAATTATTCATAGCATAGCACATCCAAAGGAATTCCCTTATACCACCTTTCACTGCACGGAGGGATCTCTATCTTGGCTAACAGAGTTTCCTCCGTCACCTGGAATGTCATTCCTGCAATAACCATGTGGAAGCCATTAAATCTGAGCATGAACTGTTCTGATAGTTTCACATTGTATCCTTGGATTTTTTCACAATAGTGCATGCATCCGACCTGTTCAAAATATGCCCTGACATTTGGATCTTCATTGATTAATGCCAAGTCTTGAGGCTCGGTCCTCACAGCTCTACCACTTCACGCCCTCTTCCTTATGTCTTGGGATGTTGTCATGATGCAACGTGTGTTTGTTTTTTACGCACAGTAATGAAATATGAAACCCTCTTCGTGTGGAAAATGGATAATTATATTATTCACCAAGACCTGTCGGAGGGGAAATGGTGGAAACGTTTTGCGACAAGTGAAAATGAATTTAGGAATTCACTACGCGAACGCCAGGCGTCATGAGGACTCTTGGTGCAGGAACAGGTCGATGATTAAATAATGATAACGATAGGCTCATCGCAATAGGGAACCTTGATAGAAAATTTGGGCATGACAAGGGAAAACTCTGAGGATAAAAGGATGGTCGTGAGAGGAACTGACGTCTGAAAGACTAGCTTGTGGAAAACTCCAACAGGATTTGAACCATTATTTAAGACGGAGCAAACACAGAAATATTGATTGACCATGTTCATGACATAGCTGATGGAAATCGGCTTTCTCACAATGAGAAAACTCAGGACTTGCAGGAAAGATCACAGACAATGCATAAAATCGGATGATAAAAGAGAAGCATGCAAGGTGACTGGAATTTATAAATGAATGGGAGAGGGATGGAATCATGACAAAGGACATTGAATCCATGGTGACGAGAAGTTTTGAAGTAGGATGAATATTTGCACAGCACACTCATGCGACGGGTACACTTCGGAGTGTGCAAAGTACATATGATAAGATCTGTAGATTATACGAGATATGAGCACTGTGATTTCTTATCCTTTCTAACTTCATAATGAGGTGATGATAGTCGTTATATATGTCGACGTGACCCTTACTCTAACTACTTTCCTCGACCTCTCGCACGTAAATTCCCTCTTTCTGAAAGGATCCAACCTTTTTGGAAAAGACCTTTACAATTCACATATGTTTGATTATGACACCCCTTCCTGACTCCAAGGGCCAGCTCCACCACTTGTTGACTTCGACCCATTTTTTTCTCAGTACCTGACCTCACATGTTTCAATACATGAACCATGACTCATCTAGGACTGACTCTAACTGAAAAAATGATGGTGCTAACAACTGGCTCCAACAAGGATGATATCCTCCCGGTGAGCTGGAAAAGAACAGGAGACCGAGTGCCTAACCATTGGGATTTATTTGATTTTCAAACTCTAAAAAAATGGAAAAGACTCACCCTAGACCTTCTTGGCATAGTCATAACCAGAATCATCATAAACATAGGGCCTTCTCTCTGGGCTTCAATTTTCTTCTAACTACTGGCTTGAAACGTCTTCTTTGAAAACATAAAAAATGACTATTTACAATGACATTAAAATTGAAACAGACCATACTAAACCAAATAATGTTTAAGGAACCTACCATTCACACGTCCCCCACCAGTGAGTTCTCCATTAAGTTCTTATAGAAAATATGCATTGTTCCTGTGATACACAACAATATTGAATGGACCCATCCAAAGATGATTGAATTTTCCAAGCTTCCCTTTGTCTTCATTCCTCGTGTCCCACTTCAGCACTAGATCATTTACCTTTAAATGCTCCTGCTTAGAGTGCTTGTCAAAAATCTTCTTCATCCTGTCTTGGTGAAGCTATGATCGGTTGAAAACTTGTTCCCTCATTTGTTGTGTGTGACCCAATTGGTTTATCCTCCTTTAATCGTCGTTTGGTTCAGCCTCTTTCTCTTACAGCAACCTCCTGACGGGAAATCCCAGCGAGGTGGGGAAATCTGCCTCCGTGCCATATACAATTTGGAATGGAGATGTGGAGATGGAATTTTTGGTAGTGATTATGTTAGCCCATAGTGCATAGATAAGATTTTTGTGTCATACCTTCTTGTTGTCCTGCAATATCCTTTTAATAATTATGGTTAAGATTTTGTTGGATTATTCCTCCAATCCATTACCCTATGGGTAATAAGACATAGAATGTCCCAGCGTTATGTTATAATCATTACAAAACTTCTCCATCTTCTTGGACTTGAACATTTTTGCATTATCCGTGATGATCTTGACAGGACACTCGAAACTAGATAAAATATTGGTCTCTAGAAACTGAATGATAACTGTGTCGGTAGCTTGCCTTGTGGGGACCACTTAAATCCATTTGGTGAAGTAGTATGTGGCCATTAGTATCCATCTATGATGAGCCAAGGATGGCAAATCAATTTCTCCTATAAATTCCAGACCCCATTGCATGAACGGTGCTTCGATACAGATAGGTTTCAACGGCAAAGGTTGCAACTTTCTTTTTCCATCAAATATCTGGCATTTGGGGCAACTGGAAACTTCCTTCTATAGATCTACGAAAACACTGGGCGAATAAAATCCTGCCCTCAATATTTTATGCACGTTGGTATTCCATTAATGATTCCCCCAATAGTCCCCTTTCTGTAACTCCTTGATAGATCATTTTGTGTCTTCTTCCATCAAACAATTTAGCAAGATCCCTCCTGGATCCTTCCAATACAGAGAGTTATCTAGGATGAAAAACTTAGCCTCCTTCAACTTCAAAAACATATCCTTTGTTTTACTTAACCTTGGAGCAGCTTGCAAATTTCTCAATATGTAAATGATGTCAAAGTACCAAGGTGAATCGATGAATTTTTGAGATACCTGCAGGACTGCTTCTTCCTGAGGGTTCTCTGACAGATCAGCAATGAAGTTTATTCCCAAAACATCACAGTTCGACTATGCCATCAATTTTGCAAGCCCCTGACCCTTAATCAGCTTTGTAGGATTTATTTTGAGGTCATACTCCATCATTAATTTGATCCATTTACCTCTTCTCCCCTCGGGGTCAGGCTGAGTCAACATATCCTTGATGGAATTGCTAGGCACATAAGTAATGGCGTGGGAATTTAGTATATAAGTCTTGAATTCCTTGAGGTATTTCACTAAAGTGTATGCTTATTTTTCCATGATATCATACCTCAATGGGGAGTCTCTCAATTTCCTGTTGAAATAGGCTATAAGATTTTCAAAATTATGTTCATCCTTTTGTAACATGACGCCAGCGATGGTGTGCTCTGAGGCAAAGGAGAATAAGATAAAATCCTTTGTGAATTTTGGGTTGGCTAATACGAGAGATTTGGTCAGCGCCACCTTGATGTCTTCAAACGATTTCCTATATTCTAGGGTCCATTTTATCTCATTACCTTTTCTTAGCATACTCGTGATGTTCTTTCTAATTTCATCTAGATTCAGAATGAACCTCCTCAGAAAATTCACCTTTCCCAGGAAAGATTGTACCTCTTTCTTGCTCAGAGGAGTGATGATATTTAGAATCCCTTCCACCCTGTTGGTCTATCCTTATGCCTTCCTTTGAGATGATGTGCCCCAACAGTTTTCCTTCTTGCATCCCGAAATTTAATTTTTTCGGATTTAATGATATTCCAAACTTTCTACATTTCTGGAAGACCTTCTTCGGATGCTCAAGATGTTGTTCGTCGGAATCAGAGAATAATGTGATGTCATCCATGTATATCATGATAAAATTGTCTTTCTCCTCATCAAATGTTATATCCACATCCCTCCAGAAACTAGTTCCAGCGCTCATAAGACCAAAAGGCATCTTTGCATACATGAACGTACCCCACGGTGTCATAAAGGCTATCTTCTCCCGATTGTCTAGGTGTACCATGAATTGATTGTAACCGGGAAAACCGTCCGACATCGAAAGTTTATGGGATCCAACTACCTTCTACAGGATGTAGTCCATATTAGGAAGTGGGTAGTTGTCTTTGAGGGATACTCTGTTCAGGTTCCAAAAATCCACACATAACCTTATTTCGTCACTCTTCTTCCTCACAGGCACGAGGTTTCCCACCCATTTTGAAAATCTAAAAGAAAGAATAATTTTGACATCAAATAGTTTCTTTACCTCTTTTTCAATCAACGGTAGCAATAGGGGATTGATCTGTCTTAGCTTTTGCTTGAAATTCTTTTGATCCTCCTTGATGGGAATGACATGTTGAATTACTCTAGTGTCATAGACTTTCAAGTCTTCATAACTCCACGCAAAAACATTAGGAAAATATTTCATGAGGTTGATATATCTTTGCTTGATCGTCGGACTGAGTGTCTTTGACAATTTGATTATCTTCGGATTCTCTTCAGTCTCAATGTTGCAATCCTCGATATCTTCATCATTTGCAGTGATCCTGGGATTTTTGGCTACATTGTTTTCATCAAAAAAATTTTATAATGGAACCAATCCTTTATGCATGATGTCATTTTTTAGCTGCACTATATCCCTTCCATTTATCAGGTTCTGAAAGGGGTCGTCGTCACTACGCACAGCTACGTCTTCATCTTCTTCGTGACAACACTAATCATCGATGTTTATGTTAACGAACTCATTGCTCATTTGGAGGGACCTCTCCACCTATTTGTCATCTTCAAACACCTGCCAATACTTGATATTATCAGTTACTGCAGGCCTGTGTTTGACTTCAATCTCATACTTCCTGTTGGGAAAAATCAAAATTTTAAACATTGAAGCTAAGGTGGCCAGGGAATCCGCAATTTGATTTTTCCCCCTAGGGATCATTAACAAATTATACTCTGAGAACTCTTCGAGGAGGTCTAGCACTAGATTTATATATCCTCTCAGTCTGGGGTGCTTGGACTGGTATATACCCTTCACTTGATATATGATGAGCTCAGAGTCTCCATGCACCGCTATCCTCTTAGCGCCCAATTCTTTTAAAGTTATGAGACCCAAAACTAGTGCTTCATGCTAAGCCATGTTATTTGTACAATCAAAGGAGAGTTTGTAAGAGAAGAGCTTGGAGCCCACCTTGGGAGGATTTATCCATACGCCAACTCCATATCCTTCCTTGTTGATAGCTCCATCGAAGCTCATATTCCATATTTCATTTTCCGTGTGGTTTCTCTGATCTGCACATTCCTCCGCTCAACGTGCGGCCTTATCTTCGACAATCATGACAGTTGTCGACTCCTCCCTTTAAAAACTTAAGTCATTGTAAAAAATAGAGGAGCCAATTTCGGTGTCGACAGAGTATATAGGATGATTTTTCAGTTGGGTCTTTCTACTCACCATGTACTTGAGAAGCACCTCTCTATACAATTTTCTTTCTTGGCCGAAAAGAGGGATGGTAGCATGAAACATGTCCATATGCAGGGTTCCCTTTAATTTCGTGGCCCACAATATGGATAACAACATCCCAAATTTTGGGGGGATGTCGGCCACTACCACATCCATGACTAGATTCTTTGATGAAATTTGAGATAATGACACGACCAAATCTTTGATCAGACCCAAACATTTCACCTTTCTTGAGTTGAAAGAGAAAATATCCTTACAAGGTCTGGTGACGTGCAATCCTAACTCGTCCATGACCACCTTTTTCATGAGATTGTGCAACACGCATGAATCCAACATGGCATTATGCAAAGTCATGTCATGGATTTTGAGGCTGACATAGAAAGGGGGAACATCCTCAGTATCTCCAGTTTCTTCTATGCGTGGATCAAATAAGATGGTAGGGTGGTCCTCCTGGATGTTCAAGGTGTCGGGAGCCTCTTCCATATTTAACATTTTAATGATATGATCCCTATACTCTCCATTCTTGATTAGCTCATTAAAAGTAATGGAGATTTTAATTTTCATCATTTCATTCTCAAAGTTAAAGGGAGGAGGAGTTTTATCTACCTCTTTGACACTCATTTCCTTACTCGCCTCCCGTGCTTTCTTTAAATATTCCTCCTTTGATTTTCCTTTCTCCATCACGTCCCTTGTTGGATTGTCTTTCTTTGGTCGACTTGAGGAAGGAGTGTTCGCTTGAGGTTATTTTGTAGGATTTGTCTGTTGAGGCTCTGCAGACCTGTTTCTACTTCTGAGGTTGTATTGCTTTTGAAACTGCATGATTGAATTGTGATATCCTTTCTTGAACTCCTTCATTTCTGAAGACAGTGTGTCCTCATTCTCGAGCATTATACCATCATTTGTGTCCATGAATTGATCATGTTATCCCTTTGTTAAGAACACATGTGTATTTGTGTCATCACAGCAATGCATCTAGTCTTGGATCATCTGATCAAAGTCTTCATTTGCATATTTGTTTTGGAATGGAGGTCTTATTTGTTGATCACCTTGACCCCTCTGGTCCCTTAGCCTGATCTACAGGACTGGAGCCCTTCTAAAATTTTGATTTCTAGGCTGGAAATCATTTTTCTCCCTGGTAGAGGGATTGTTCTCCATGGACCTCCTTTCCATCAGCTTCTCCATAGTCTTCATCATTAATTCAAAATTTTCATCTGACGATCGAGACGTAGAGGGTTGTGTGTCTCCTTGGGGATTCTTCCCATTTCTGTCAAAATTTTGTTTGATCTTTCCTGGCACCATCAGATTTACTTTGACTTTGATTATGTCGCTCATCATAGTGCCTAAAGTAGTAGATCTTCTTTCTATCAGTAGCGAGGTGAAATCGTTGTCAAAGGAATCAGTGTATCGAAGTTACGCAGCTCCGGGAGTTGGTTGGACTTCCATAGGGATTGAGTTGAATACCTTCATGAATCTAGACAAAAAATATTGCATTTTTTCCTCTGGTGATCTTTTCATATTGTTATATTGAGTTAGTAGTTGCAGAGGGTTCTTTTTATCTCCCCATCTGGCAAGAAATTATGTTTCAAACACTGCGAAATCGGGGATGGTCATTGCTCGAAGGGCCTTAAACCACTTCCTAACCTCCCCTGAAATACTTTGCGTGAACAATCTCATTTTTGCATCCTCATGATTGACCGCTTCTAGATCAACAAAATCATTGAACCAGTACAAGTGCTTTTGGGCAGAGGTGTTTCCTTCGGCATCATATAGTTGAATACTTTGATTATAGTTCTAGGGAAAATCATGCAATTGGGCTTGCAGGGAAAGAGGGGAAAATTTGGCAGCCATTAATCTAGGAGGGTTTGGAACTGGCGGAATGTTCTGAGTGGGGATTACAGCAGCTCGCAGGATTTTTTTTGGTATCAAAGATTGAAACCTCTTCTTGTTATCGGACTAATCGGTAGGTGCGGACACTAATTGATCTCCCTAGATCCACCTAGATCTAGAACAAAACACACCAGAACATGACGCTTTCCTTAAGTTTTACATATTGAATTTACTAACTAAAGAGGGATGAGTGACATACCATTTAAATGTCGCTTCCTCTCGCCATTTCCATCCTAGCTCTGTTCCAACGCTCATACAATGATGAACCTGCAAAAGAATGCAACCAACCAAAGTGATAGTAATAGCATAAACTCAATATAAACCTATGTATGTGATCAAGGAATCATACAATAAAACACAACAAGATTTATAGGAAAGAATCATA
>ML834086.1:0-19476 GCA_009831015.1 Picea engelmannii | reverse complement strand
AAGAAACCCAAACTAAAAGTTTTCTTTTAAAGAGAACTATTCAGAAGAAATCTGATCTTTCCCCAAACAATTCTAAAGAAAACACATGCTTTGTAATTGAAAGACACTCAAAGCAAGAGACTAATCCTTCAAAACCAAACAAATCAAAGATGGCTAAAAGCAACTCAAAGAATGTCAAGCAGACTGTAAATAGATCAATATAGGGTCCAAAAGTTCAATCCAGCTGATCAAAGCAAAATTGTGTCATCAAAAGATGACAAGACCCAATCCAAAAAAGTTTACAAACAAGTTCGTAGCCTAGCAATAGAGTGCAGTGCGAGAATTAGGTATTCTCGCAGGCTAGACCTTGGTAGGGTGCGAGAAGTTCGCACCTAACTGAATAGTAGGGTGCGAACATCAATGATTCTCGCAGGCCACTAAAGGGTACAGTGCGAGAATGCCTGTAAACAAGCAAAAATTTGAAAAAGGGCTAAATTTGAGTGAACTTTCAGATCCAGAGAGTCTGGATGGATCTCCCACGGACTTAGAGACCAGAAAACAAGCAATCAAAGCAAGGGAAACTAGACTAACTAGGAAACAATCTGTTCCCCAGTGGAGTCACCAATTTTGTTATCGGACTAATCGGTAGGTGCGGACACTAACTGATCCACCTAGATCTAGAACAAAACACACCAGAACATGATGCTTTCCTTAAGTTTTACATATGGAATTTACTAACTAAAGAGAGATGAGTGACATACCATTTAAATGCCACTTCCTCTCACCATTGCCATCCTAGCTCTGATCCAATGCTCATACAATGATGAACCTGCAAAAGAACGCAACCAACCAAAGTGATAGTAATAACATAAACTCAATATAAACCTATGTATGTGATCAAGGAATCATACAATAAAACACAACAAGATTTATAGGAAAGAATCATATTACTGTATCATATTAAATGTGAAAGAGAGATTACAACCATGGCCTTGATGTCGTAAGGACCCTTCCAACTATCCTTCGTTCCCCACACACTTTCACTCCAAGAATTCTGAGAGCACAGATTTGATAATATTCAAAATCTATCTTGACAAAGGCAAAACTCAAAACCACTCTTAACCAAGCTAATAATTCCAAGCCAAATCCAACTTAGCCCAATCCAAGCTTCAAAGATCAAAATCCCCCAAGCTAACTTTCTCCATGAGAGCTCCTCTCCTTTTATAAGTTGAAGAGGATAAGGTGAGGAGGTTAGGATGATCCCACTAAATCATGAAAGTGAGTAAGATCCAAACCATTCGGATGCCACCTCACCATGGATGTTTCTCCTTCTAGAAGATTCGATAAAATGCTCGTTTTTCCCACGTGTAAGCATTCTCGCACCCTGCCTATAGTGCAACCTGCGAACATCTCGCACCCTAGCTATGGTGCAACCTGTGAGAATCAGGCATTCTCGCAGCCTGCCTATATAGCAACCTGTGAACTTCCTTTTTAACAGGGTTTTTACAAGGGAAAATGTAACTTCTTTTCTCAGGAAAAGTTCTTCTCCCTTCTCTCTTCAGGAACTCAGGCCACTTACCCCTCTGAAGGAAACAAATAGGTTTACATCATTAACGGTCATAGGGATGACGAAAATAATGTGTAACACTTCTCATCGAAGACTATCTCATCCAAGAAGGTTTCTGATTTACACCTGAATAGGGTTTTCTCGAACAGTGTATCGAAATCAAGTTCATTGATGCTTTGTACACCATCCTTGGGTAAGAATAGGTTTTTGTCTAGGTAATAGAATGGGTCTAGCGCCTGTTCCTTTACCCTGTGTAGAATTTTTTTGGGATCAAACACGGGTGGTACAGGGTCCGAATTAGGGTTGGCTCTGGTATAAAATTTCTTTGGAGCCAGGATTTTTTATTTGTACTACTCTATGCTACTGGTCTTATTTGTTGTAGTTTCCAGGGTAAAGGTTTCAGCAAATATAGACGTTTAACACACGGTTACCATCAGGGGTCAAAACTACAGCTTTAGTCGTTCTCCCAGGGAAAGTTTTATTCAATTTCATTCCTGGCAGTGGTGCCAAGATATTATCACTCTGTAAATTCATTTGGATAAGAAAACAAATGTCAAAGGTAACCTACAAACCAACTTTCACACTGGAAACAAGCCTTTCCGACCTAGAGAGGGATCTCTCTGAGACTTAGTCTCTAAAATATAATGGCTTTGAATTGTCGGCTAGGTTTATTGTGTTCATGAAATGTTTTTGGTTCTATTGGCAAGGAAATACAAAACCTTGGGCCATGGACTCAATTCCCAGAAAGAAAGAGAAATAAATGACATGGTAACTAAAACTTGAGATGATAAAGGCTAAGCAGGAAATGGTCTTTTAGTTCAAATGTCATTGTGTGTGGTGAGATAAAAAGTACATAAAGCAACTCAGAGCACCATTGGAGATGAATTCTAAATTACTTAGAAGAAAACACGGGAGTTTAAATGGTGAAGTCTAAAGCACCGCGCGATGAATTCTATACTTATTAAACGTTCTAATTTAAACAGAGTAAAGACATGGATATACATAAAAAATGAAGTACATACATAGGAGAGATCACAATACATCAAACCACCACCATTAGAATCTTTTCGTCAAATCCTAAGTACCTTTGCATTATATTTCAATCGGGTTCGAGAGTTACATTCAACAGTCGACTGTCTACACTACTTTTCCAACCAGCCTCACTTACATTGAAAATATGCAATTTATAGAAAATATGTGCCCCTTGGGTTGCCATGCTTCAAACTACTACTCCTAGAATTTTGGCTCTGGTTATTCCCTACCAGATGATCTTTCGAATGGGACTTACTAAGAATAGGAATCCAAATGTACCCAATCATGTCATAACCGACGTCTTTACCATGATCGTTTGGTCATCAAGAATATTCCATCATTAAGAATTGATGCATCGGCGTTTCTCCTTTGAAGGGTTTCCTAAATGATCGAGCACTTCTCACATAATTATGCCACCTAGTGTAATGGGTTTTGATTGCTTCCATGCGATCATTGGCCGCAGTATGCATGTGGCGGGTTGGTATGGCGGATGATTGTGGATTGTCACTCGTACTTTCTACATGGTGACGATATTCAAGGGACAATGCATCTCCTTCAAAACTGTTGTGGTTTCCACCTACATTTTTCCTTCTCTACATGTGGGTTTTCAACATCTACGCGACATACATCCACCACATGGATACCCATTAGATTCCTTTCTTCCCAAAAGCAAATGGAACACGAGGAGAGAGGAATTTCGTGCCACGTTCAAAAAGACAAAAATGGGGTTAGGTCAATTATGTTTTTGTCCTCATCTGTAGTCTTGATATTCTAAGTGGCTTCCTGAGAGACCATTTTCACCTTTCCAGATTCTTTACATGTCTTCGCAAGACCGCATTCCTCTTCAACTTCCTTTGAGCATTGGCTAGAGTCACACGGATGTTTTCCATGGTCGGTCCACATTCCTTGAAGTTCTCTACAATTATCTCCTCTAACACTCTTTGTTCCTCGCGCAGCTGGATGATCATGTCTTGTACTTCTCTGAGTTGTTTCTTGAGCCAATTCACATTCCCTTCTCATCTCTGGGATGTTGATGTTTCGACAGTCCTTTCCGCTAACTACTTTCTCAATTCCATGTTCTCCTGGTACAACTCAACAATAGGGAGTTTTGATTTCTTTAGTTGTTTTGATGGCTCCCAAACATCCATGCTTTCAGTTCCCGACCTTCTCCATCTATCACAGAT
The DNA here is from genome assembly GCA_009831015.1 of Picea engelmannii. Taxonomy (NCBI): domain Eukaryota; kingdom Viridiplantae; phylum Streptophyta; class Pinopsida; order Pinales; family Pinaceae; genus Picea; species Picea engelmannii. Next base: position 15,714 of record ML834086.1, on the reverse strand, counting down.
TTCCTACCTCGAACCCTCGACAGGTTCTACCTGAACAACGCGCATGAGTAACTTCTTAGCGAAAGATTAGGTGCGCGGTTTGATTGGATCTTGGGCCTCCCCAGGCTCCCTGTTCTTCTTTGGCATGCCTCTTTTCCATGGTACTGATTGTTAGGGTGACGAGCCTTCCACTTTCTTTCCTTTTCCATCAGCCCCCTCTATTCCCGCCTTCGCGCTGTGAGTTGTTGTTTCTCCTGTGGGTAGAGGGGGATCTCCTTTGGGGTCCCTGGGGATGTCGGCTGAAAACATAAATGAATCCTAATCCTTGCCCAGTTGCCTCAATTCCTCAACTATAAACAACTTGATTAATGATATATTGGATAAGTTCTTCTTCAGCTGGTTTGCTTCGGCTTGGACATTGTCCACCATTCCTCCCAGAATTTGGTGCAAGAATAAAGGTAATTTCAAAGGCATATTCCCTATGAAATGCATCAGCAGCCTGACGTGATGTGGGTATATTCTATCAAACCTTCTTTCACAGGTGAAATACTTTCTAATCACCTTCAGGAATTTCTGAAAAGGCTCTCGTAGATACTGAATCGGAACACCCGTTCCAATTTTCTCGTTCAAACAATTTGGTTTGATGAATTATTCATAGCATAGAACATCCAAAGGCATGCCCTTAGACCACCTTTCACCATGCAGAGGGATCTCCGTCACAGCTAACATAGTTTCCTTCGTCACCCAGAATGTGATTCCTGCAATAACCATGCGGAACCCATTAAATCTAAGTGCAAACTGTTCCACCAGATTCACATTGTATCCTTGGATTTTCTCGCAATAGTGCATGCATCCGACTTATTCAAAAGATGCCCTGACATTTGAATCTTTGTTGATTAACTCCAAGTCTTGAGGATCGATCCTCACAAATCTTCCACTCTGCGCCCTCTTCCTTATGTCTTGGGATTTTTTCATGATGCAACGTGTGTTTATTTTGTGTGCATAGTAATGAAATATGACACCCTCTTCGCGTGAAAAATGGATAATGATACTCTTCCCTGAGACCTGTCGAAGGGGAAGTGATGAAAACTTTGTGCAACAAGCGAAAATGAATTTAGGAATTCACTATGCGGCCTCTAGGCGCCATGAAGACTCTCGGTGCAAGAACAGGTCGATGTTGCGAAATGATAATGATGGGCTCATCATAGTAGGGAAGCACAACAGAAAATTTGGGCGTGACAAGGGAAAACTCTGAGGATGAAAGGATGACCATGAGAGGAACTGTCTTTCGATAGACTAGCTTGTGGAAAACTCCAATAGGATCTGAACCATGATTTAAGATGGATCAAACGCGGAAATCTTGATTGACCATGTTCGCGACATAGTTGGTGGTAATCGGCTTTCCCGCAGTGAGAAAACTCAAGACTTGTAGGAAAGATCACAGATAACGCATAAACTCGGATGATAAAAGATCATCATGCGGGGTGACTGGAATTTATAATTGAATAGGCGAGGGATGGAATCGTCATATAGGATGCTAAATCCATGGTGACAAGAAGTTTTGAAGTGGGCTGAAGTTTTGTAAAGCACACTCACACGACGGGTACACTTCGGAGTGTGCAAAGTACATATTATAAGAGCTGCAAAGTATATGTGATATGAGTGTCGTGATTTCTTATCCTTTCTAACTTCATAATGAGGTGATGATGTTCATTATATCTATCGATGTGACCCTTTCTCTAACAACTTGCCTTGACCTCTGGCACATAAATTCCCTCTTTCTGACAAGAACCTACCTTTTGGGAAAAGACCTTTACAATTCACACATGTTTGATAATACATCTTAGCAGTCGAGCACAAGATAATACATCTTGAGACAGATGCACTAGAACTTCCCAGGTCCAAATTGCAGCAAAAGGTAAAGGCACTAGGACATCTAAACCTAGTTGTACAAAGGATGTCAATGCAGAGACTACAAGACTTGTAGATAGGCTTACAGCAAGAAATTCATAATAGAGGAGAGAAAGCACATCAGGAGCTCACAAGAATAATGGATGAAAGATTCCAGTTGAAGCAACAATATGATGTTGTGCTTCAACAAAAGAAGGAAGTTGAAGGTCGGGTGGAGGAGGTATTGAAGGATAAAACTGAGGTCGGGGAAAGGGTCAGGAAAACCTTGAAGGAGAAGGATGAAGTTGAACAGATAGCATAGAAAACCCAAGCAGTTGTCCAGAAACTATACAAAGCAATTCCAAAATTCCCCATAATAATAGAAGCTAGTATGGAAGAACAACTGTTAAATATTGGTGAAGTCATCAAGGGATTCAAAGCACAGATTGAGGACTTACAATTGCAGAGAACGCTAGGAACTCCATTGGAAGTGTGAGAAGGCAGAGAAATAATGGTGACCACAACAGTTTCCAATATTAAGGGGATAGAAGGAGAATGTGTAAAACTGTGTGAGGAGAGCACGCAAGTTTGGACAGAATTGGTAGAGGACTCGGAGATGAATGCCATAGAGGCCAAGTGAAGAGAAGCACAGGAACAGGCACAGCAAGCTTCAGATAGGGTTTCTACACTTCCTCCAAAGAAATGTATGACAGCCATTTTGGCTCAGAGGCAGTCATACTTGGAAGTGGAGAAGATGAGGGATCAACAAAAGACCTTTCAACAATGATTGGGACCACTATAGGAAGAAGAAGTGAGGATAATAGGGAGTTTCCCATTGTGTAGGGAAAGGTCAAACAAACAGTATATGAGGAAGAGGAAAAACTCACAGTCTTGATCGCGTAGGGGGCAGAAGAGATCACACAAATAGAGGCAACAATAATCAAAGAAGTGGAGGTAGAAAATGAAGCTTCCCAAAAAAAAATTCTAGCATGGAAGAGAAGAAAACAGGGCTGAGTGGCTCAAGATGAGCCATAGATGAGTGTTGGCAGCCTATTGGACATGCATTTTTGGGATAACATTTTGGCTTGAGTACAAAATAAGTGTACAGCATAGGTGCACAGGAGAAGAAAGAAGATTAAGGAGTGTGCAACTGAGGCACATCCAGGAGAACAATGAGAAGCATAGGTGCATCTATAAGTATAGTGCACAATGAGATAAGAATAAAGAAGAAAAAGAGAATAAAGCAGGAGAAGAAAGAGGGCGAAAAGGAAGGATGACAACTCAACATGCTAAATATGGAAGGATGCACAAAAGAAGGAAGAACAAGCAGTCAGAGTGCAAAAGAAACATGCAGATGGAAAAGCGGAAGAAAGCAGCCGAACAACCAATTAACTGAATTATCCATGCAATGTAATGGGTGTTTCGAATGAACAAAGTAGGGTTTTAATCCCTAGATTGTGTAAATATGTAACGGGTTGGGAGAATATTGGTTCTCTTGATTGTTGATTCATCTTAGCACATAATTTGTTCCTTGTTGTTGTCAGTTCCAGTCAGTTATTGTTTGGTTTTAGTCTATAAGAGAGGAATAATGTCTAAATGTAAGGGTTGATGCAGAGAGAGAGGGGTTTGCACTGCAGAGCGGCTAGGCTATTAGAAGATAAACATACCATGATACAATTTTGTAAGTGTAGTGTGCAAGCCTGAAGCACTTAACAAAAGCATAATAAAGAATCTAGTCATTGTTGATGTATTTCAGAGTTGGGTGAACCACGTTAAATCTTGTGTTGTATGTTTGTTATGTGATTTTTTATTAATTCTGTATAGATGCATAGTATCTTAGATTTGTCTTATGTTTAATATTTGCACCATAATCATGATTGTTGCGGCAATGATTCCATGCAGTAATTTGGAATATATTGATACTATGACTCTGAATTGGTAAGTAAGTTAATACAGAACAAGGACAAAATTACCCACATGGAACTAATAAGGAAGAATGAATAGAATGATCACCTCCCATTCCCTCACTATTGCAGAAACCTGTTTCTCGTAGTCCCCATAGATACCTTGGGTGAGACTTTATTTGCGCAAGTGAGTGATTCTGAAAGAGCCGACGTCTGGTGGGTTTTTTTGGTCACAGATAACTCGAAATGTTGATCTTACAAACCACGTGCAGTACCAACGACGCTTCATTAAATAGCGTGCACCCCTTAACCAAACCCTGAATTCCAAGGTTGGAATATAAATATAGTTTGGTTGTTTCCATAACCAAATCAGGACTTGTATTCGAATTGGTTAATTCTGTTGGAAATATATGGTAGGTCATGGGTTCCATTCCCACCGACCATCATATGATCCATTGATTTTTTGTTACAAAAAATATATATATATATATATATATGGTTGATTAGTTGGACACAACCCGGACTTTGGGTATATAGTTATAACATATTTTATAACTAACATATGTGCGAGTAATTCATTTAATGGTTAACCAAATTTTCTTTCCCGCGAATATTGGATATAGTTCACGGTTATATGTTATATCATATGGCCATATATATAATGGGTCAAGGGATAATCCCTCAACCCTTTTCTCTACCAACCATACATTATAACCACTTCAAATATTTGTTTCCATGTAGAGTTTAATACCTTTGTTGTGGTGTGTTGGTAGTGGGAGCTATGTTAAGGCTTATGGAAGTTATGGAGGTTGTGGGTTCGATCCCCATTGACTCCATAACTTTTAATATGCATCAGCCATTATAGGCCAATGGGAGGTTGCCACGTGGCAACCTCTCATTGGCTCTTCTATGCCACATGTCAACATTTGATTGAACCAATTTCCTACCACTTGTCAACCTTCCATTCATATACCTGGAGGTACAGTCTCCCCAGTCAGTTTCCAATTAGGTGTCATGTGTCACCCTTGTAGTGGTGACATGTGTCACCTCTTTATTTTCCCAAGTACTTTGACCTTTGACTTTTTTCCAAGTTTGACTGGAAATTTGACCACTCATAACTTTTGCATATGAACTTTGTTTGAGGCAAAATTTTCATTGTTGGAAAGCTATCGTCGAGCTCTATGCAATGATGGAATTTTTTGGGACAATTTAAAGCATTTAAATTTTGAGCATTTCTAAACCATTCTAGACCTTTGTTGATGTTTTGGATCATCCTAGACCTCTGTGAGCATTCCTAGATCCTCCTGGATCACTTATGTACCTACCAGTACTATAAAGGACATTCTCACACAGCTTGATAGTGAGGGAAGAAGAAGTAAATAGATTGCTAAGTTTCAAGAGTATGACGTGGAGATCAAGCCCACAAAGCTAGTAAAAGGAAAAGGACTAGCCAAATTGTTCGCTAAATCTAACTACAAAGCATTAGACTTGAATGCACTGTCAACAAACATCGTAGCAGCAGAGTCTAAAGAGGATGAAACACAAGAACCATTCTTAGAGGTAAGTGCCAAATTTTCTCAATCTAATTGGTATAAAGACATCATCTTTTACTTGCAAAATTTTAGTTGCTCACTAGCATGGGATAAATCTAGGGGTAGATCTATTAAGCTTAAGGCTATAAAATATTGCATTTTGGGGAAAATTTTGTTTTGGAAGGACCCGAGGGGGATCCTACTAAATTGCCTCACTAAGGAAGAAATTGAGGGCATAATAATTGAGTCTTATAATGGTGTGTGAGAGGGTCACCATGCTTGGAGAGACATTGCATACAAGATCCTTAGAGCTGGGTATTACTGGCCCTCTTTATTTTCTGATGTAAATTTCTTGGTTCAATCATGTGTATAATGTCAAATGTTTGCAAGGAAGCAGAAGTTGTTGCCACTCCCACTAAAACCAATCAAAGTTGAGGCACCTTTCTAGAAGTAAGGATTTTACTTCATTGGCGAAATTAATCCAAATTCAAGTGGACAGCACAAATGGATTTTGGCAACCACATATTACTTCACAAAATGGGTAGAGAAAACACCTACAAGGGTAGCCACCAATGCATCCATCACAAAGTTCCTAGAGGAAAATATCTTGGCCAGATTTGGGTACCCAAGAAAATCATCGTTGATAATGCTCAGGCTTTCAAATATGCCAAATTGGTTAAGTTTTGTCGTGACTATAACATAGAGTTGGGACACAGTACTTCTTACTATCTGCGAGGAAATGGTTTGGCTAAATCCTCTAATAATAATCTTATCAATATTATCAAGAAAATGTTATCTCAAAACAAGAAGGCATGGGACTCCCACCTAAAATATGTTGTTTGGGCAAACAAATTTAGCATAGAGAGAGCTATTGGAACTTCCCCTTTTTAGTTGGTGTATGGGTTGGAAGCCATTTTCCCCATTCAAATCATCTTCCCTGTGATGAAATTACTATAAGAAGAGGAGGCAGAATCAAATGACATGCAGAGAAGAATTAATCAACTGATTGAAGTACAACAAGTAAGAGAACAAGTTCAGATAAAATCCCAAGTTCACCAAGAAAGAATAAAATAAATATTTGATAAAAGGACCAAGGAAAGAAATTTCATGATAGGGGATTTGGTCCTAAAATGCGATTCTCGAAGGGAAGTTAAATGGAAACATGGAAAGTTTGAGAATATTTGTCTTGGACCCTTCCAAGTGGTTGCATTCCAAGATAACAACACTTATGATTTAGCTCAGTTGGATGGATATTTGTTTGGGGCTCTCGCAAATGGGAGGTTCCTCAAGCATTTCTTACAATACTGATCATTGCAAAATTTTGTTACCTTGTATATAAATAATTCATTTTCATTTGTGTTCATGAATTTTTAATTTTACTTGATTCAACATTCATTACTTCAGCAAGTAGGTAAGCTTCTAACAACATAAGTTGGTGAGAATTTTTTGTGCCACATATCAAATCAATTTCCAGGTCTAAAGGAGATGTATCTTTTCAGGCAGACTCCATAACCCAAAAGAATAAGGCACTCGGTCTATAGTTCTTAGTAAACCACATGGGTATGTTGTCCTTGCTGGATCCAAATCTTAGTGATATATTTGTTCCTGGAAAATATTTGAATTTTTTCTGAAGTAATCGAGCCAAGGTTGGATGGATTAGTGGTTGAAAGGATAATGTCCTAAGCCTCTAAGTAAAAAGAACCAAACTATTACAAGGAATATGGCGGAAACAATAGAAAAAACATGTTTCTTTTGCACCTAATGCAAGTTTCGAGCACTCAAGCACTTATCGGGAGTCAAAAGGGACTTATGGTGCCTGAAAGGGACCTAAATATGTTAGGAAAAGGGTATTATCATGGGACCATATCCCAGGGACCAAATTCGAGTGCCCACCAATCATCGACATTGACATTGTCGTCGGAAAAATGCATGTTCACCGCAACATGTTTTATTTCCTTATCATCGACGACGACTTCCCCACCACATAAATTTACACATGGAGCTAAAGCAGCATACCATCAAACCATTTTCATATCCAACCAAGGGATGACACGTGGACATGTGGAACCCACTGGATGCACAGGTGAATATGTCAAAAATTCATGTGACACGTGTCCTTCCTGGTTGCCACGTCAGCACCATCGTAGGACCAGTATAAGGTTTCCATGTGCCCAAGATAATGTCAACGCGAAAATAGTTTCCTTAGTTTATGTTGGCTTTGGATCGAGCCAAATCAATGTCTCTCTTTGCATTGGTGACAGATCAATGGTAGATATCAGGTTGGGGGTCATCGTCAGAAAAATCCATTGGGGTTTCCCCATTAGCTCAAGTTACATAGTGATGACATTGACGTCGTCGTCAATGACCAAGGATAAGTTGAGGAAGAGCTAATAGCTTGGCATGCTAGCGAATCATTGTTAGAGCCAACCACTACCTTCCACATGGATAGGAGAAGATGTCAGACATACAAGTCAACATCCAAAAATGGGTGACACGTGTCATGCATGGCTTCCATTTCAACACCAGTGTGGACTAGTGAAAATCCATTGCATGCCCAGGCTGATTTCAGCATGCCTTTGTGAATTCCTTATCCATTTATGGATTTTGGTTGAGCCCTTATCAATGGCTCTCCTTGTTTCAGCAAAATATTAACGACGGAGATCAAGGTGGAGATCGTCATTGGTGAAATGCCCAAGAGATGCCAGTTCAACATACCAGTAGGGAATTATCATATCCAATATGAAACTACCATGTGGGCATGTGGAACCCACTGGATGCATAGGTAAATGTATTGAAACTGGGTGACACGTGTCCTATTCCCCTGCCACCTCAGCACCATCATGGGAAAATAGAAAGCCACCACATATCCTATATGACATCAATATGATGATCTTTTCCTTAGCCAATTTTGGGTTCTTGGTTGAGCTAGATCAACGGATCTCATGCATCTTCAGACCTCTCTGCACAACTCCAAATCAACGGTCGGGATACGGTCTCAGAGTCCCCTTGTCGGAGTCATGTTTGAAGTCCATACCCTAACCTCTCTGATGGGAACCTCCAATGGACGGTCCAGATCTACTTGGACCTTTTTCAAGTGGGATCGATCAACAGTCCAAATCTAATGACAGCCCTCCATCAGAGCCCTATAAGAACCAATCAGATGTTTCCATGTGGAAAGTTGGAACCCACCAAAGGCACCCAAAAGCATATCAAATCTAGGTGACACATGTCATGTCTGCTTTCCACATTAGAATCAGCGTGGGTCAATAAAGTGTTGCCACGTGTCTAGGTTGGCATAAGCTCGATATATTTTCCTTAGCGAAATTTTCACCCGTGACCAAGCTATATTGGCAAATCACAGTCCATCTCCAACACCCTGATCAACGGTCAAGATGAAATCTTGGATTTCCCTCATTGAAGGTCAGTTCGAATCCCAGACTAGGATCACTCCGACATGTGTGAATTTAATCAACGGTCCAGATCTAATCAGGGTGATATGATGGTTGTTTTGTTTTTAACTTTTGAAAACCTTGGTTTTTCCAATGGGTGTTTCCTTGATCAACGGTTGAGATTTCTCATCAAATTTGATCTGATGGCTATTGAGTATCATGCATGTGGATTTTTTATTTCGAGTGCCAATTGACAGAAGAAATGATTACATAGACTCTTTAGGGATAGAGATCGAGTGGATATTTTGGCCTGTAATTTTTTAGCTGCCCAATGATCTCAGCATAACATAATTCATGTAGGTAAAAGTAATCAATTTTGACCAGAGGAGAAACCACCCAAGAATCAAGAAGCCATAAAGAATATTCAAGAAGCTAGAAATGGTTTCAAGAAGCATTTTTAGGGCATGAGCGAGAGAAATAAAATATAATGAAGGAACCCATTGTTAAGGTCAGCACTTTGGGTAGTTAAAGAGTTTCCTTATAACCAAAGTTGTTCGACCACAGAAACCTTGAGCACAATCAGTTGATAAATGCAGCAGGCAACCAGAGATCCATCCCCTACATTTAAGTTTCAGTCTATAATTCCTCCTTCTATTGTATATGTGTTCCTGTAAAGTATCTCCTCCCATTTTTTCTTTTCTTGTATCAGATCTGGTTTATAAAAGCTTAGGCATCATATCATACCTTGTTTTCAATGTCATTGCATGGTGTTTAATATTGATATAGAAGTGATTTCCTCGGAATGAATGACCATTTCTTATCAACGTTTTTTGTGCATTTGAATGATATGCAGAGGGTACCTCCATGAATTTGAGTGTATGAATATGCTAATTGTTTGAAGTATGTTTTATAGAATTGTATACATTTGTTAGAGTTGTTGAATTCTTAATTGATCAGCACACTATTCCTTTTCCATAGGCTATAGGATTCATTCTTAGCAATTCCATGTGTGTTTATTTTATTCTTTCCTCTAACCCATCATTCCATCCTCATTTTAATCTTGATTGTCTAAAATACTCGTAGACATATGCCTCTAATAGTTGAGAGCATTTTTCATCTGAGTTGAGACTGTTTGAGGTCCTATAATTTCAAAAGAGAGAGAGGGAAACACTTCCCAACTATTGCACAATTATTTTATTTCAAATTTGACCTTAAGATTCATCCTGAGTCTTGGCCCCTTGGGTGCCTCGACATCGTTCCAAAAACATCCTGGAAAATCTCAATGGATAACAGGACTGATCTAAAAATTTGATCTCTAACCTCTTTACTATCAAATAAGAACAAGAAAAAACCATTGCCATAGTAAATAAGTTGATATCAAAAAATCCAATGCTTTGAGGCCCATACCTAAATTGTTTGAAGGTTAGGCCATACACCTATAAACTTTCTTATTAAGGCTCATTCATGCAGCATAATGGATTTTGTTTTATCCTCTAGAGTTGAAATTTCCATCTTAGGAATGTCTTCTACCCTTTTAACAATTTTACTCTTCACTTTGCATATTTCTTCTATAGATTTTGCGGTTCTAAGAAATGAAGCAAATGATTCCTCCCCAAATATGTTAGGCATATAGATATTGTTCCCTTCTAAAAATCCCAAGTGGTAATCTTCTAAGATGTAGGGTTGAATTCCTTCAACATGGAAGAGAAGTGGTCTTTAGAAATTCTCGGATAGTCTGAGACTGATAGTGGCTAGGGTCAATGGTTGCCTACACAAAACTAGCTTCACAACTCCTTTACTAACACAATCAAATGTGACCTGTAGAGATGTTAGAACAATTGTATGGGATAGGGTAAACCCTAGGCACAAGAGGAGAGGCTCAGCCACATTGTTTTTTTTTTGTCTAGATGTTTTTTATTACTAAATCCTTGACTTTTTTATTGTTGATTCATTGAATTTTTTTTGGTGTGATGTGAATGTTTCTTCATGGTTTCTTCACTAGTATAATTATCCTAGTATCTCTATTATATTCTTGATGATTTCAAATTTGTAATGAAACTCCATGTTTCCTTGGAAATGCACGAAATAATCTATGTCGTTAGCAAATGCAAGTCATATCATTTGTTCATGTTTTTATTTCTCCCCAACATTATAATGGTTGTTTGGAAATTGCAGGTTGTGTAATAGTTAGCATTTTGTTTCTTTCCAACAACCATGAATGCCTTCTATACATCAAAAATATATTCTAATTATTTAATAGTTTGGTTGAAACATGGAAACTCTATGTTGGTCGACTATCATTGCAATGTCCATTGATGATTGTTTAATGAGTTGTACATTTCGGTGGTGATGCCTTTTTTTGAAAGAATATGAGATAGCCACCCTTGATGGAACAACATCCTCGGAGTTTATTATGTTCTTCAATAGGAGGATGTCAAATCGATTTTCTTCTTTTTCTTTTCCAAATCACTACTCAAAAAATATTTTCCTTTGGAAAAATAAAATTGTCCATAGGTCAACTAGAGAACTCGTTCTAATACCATTGAAGAAAATATGATGGTTCGTTTTACAAAATCGTCATTTATGAAGAGGGAAGACCATGATATCCATATTTAAATAATAATATATATTAATATGAATGAATTATATGGGATTAATGAAATGAGATACAATTGTCATGTGTTTATATATACAAGTTGGGGTGATAAATCATACTCTTTAAGAGTCAAAGGGGTTTAGTTGAAAGAAAAATTGTTATCCTCCTCACGTGACTTCAAATCTTGCTTTGTGACATGTAACTATTCGTTAGAGAATATTTTCAAATATCATGAGACTGTTGACAAGGCCTTGAGTCTTAATAGAATCTAATTTACCCTAGGTACCATCCTTAGAATGAGGGGAAGGGCTCGACGAGTTTCCTCGAGAAATATATTCCATGGAAATAAAAAAACCACACTTTAGGAAAATGTATGACTCATTATTATTATAATATAGTAAAAGTACATTATGGCCTGAGATTATAATTACATAAAAAAATGTTTATAAGAATATAATAGTATATGAGTATGTAGATTTCCACAGTTAGTCTTATTGCATGAGCTTTCGATAAATATTGTGTAGGAAGTTTTGAAACTTCCAAGGTTTCAAGTGGACACTCCACCCATCATTAGAGACAAATGAAGCTCTAAGATGTTAGAAAAGAGTGTTAAGAAGAGGTATTTAAAGAAAATATTAGGAGATGACCATTCAGGAGAAAAGAGGAATACAATGAGAAAAATTAATAAAATGATAAGGAAGTCGTTATGTGTAAAAATGATAATAAAATAAGGTATTAAAATACGATGTAAAAATGATATGACCATTGTGAATAAAGGAGGAATACGAGATTAAAAAGATATGACCGTTGATGAGAAGGGAGGAATATGAGGTGGAAAATTAATAAAATAGTAGGTATATTAAATTATGAAAATGAGAAGGCGATTTTGAAAAGAGATAACAAAATAAGGTATTAAATATAAGTTAAAGAAATTAACATCTTAGAGCTTCATGTGTCCCTGATGATGGGTGGAGTGTCCCTTGAAACGTTGGACGTTTCAAAACTTACAACACAATATTTATCCAGAAAGCTCATGCAATATGATAGTAGCCATAATATACTTTAGGTATATTACCACCCTTATTGACCATATGGACCATTGTTAACCATAGTTGACCTTATTTAGCATAGTGAACCTTAGTCGATCATGGTTTACCATTGTTGACCTTGGCTGATCTAATAACCCATTGACCTATAACCCCCTAACCCATATTGGGCATATGCTCACTAATGTCAACTATTATTCAACATCAACCACTTAGAACAACTAGCCACCTACCTCTGACCCATGAACTAACCTATTAACCACCTAATCCACTAAACCTTCACCCTCATTCTAAAATATCAATCATTATTGATTGCCATTGATCATGGTTGACCTATTTTTTGTTAAATTTTTTAATTAAATAAAGTACCTAGGCAAGTGTTTATCATCCCTAGGCGCCTAAGGGGTGAGAAAGTGCCTAATGTGGGCCCTAGTCATTTAATTTGTGAGATGCAAATTAAAAGGTAACTTTATGGCTTTAGTGAGGGTGAATGTAGAGACATCAAATCTCAGCCACTCATCTAATCTAATCTCAGCCATTGGATTAGAAAACTCCTCACCTACCTCATGAGGTCGATTAGGGTTGGAGGGTGCTCCCATTGTTGGGTTGTTGTTTCGTTTTCTTGAGAGAGCAAGAGAGAGAGCATTTTCGAGTTTGGAGAGGAAGCCATTTCTGCAAAGCTAGGGCATGCATTCCAAGGCTGCAAACTAGCACAGAAATTGAGGTAGCAAGGACAGCATTGAAGGCAAGTTGTATTGTACAGATTGAGCAGGTCATACAGCAAGAAGAGAAGGCACAAAAATCGAGGCAAGGTACAGTTTGAGCAGAAAGGCCTTATTGTGCGGATTTTTGAATTTCGTACAGCAGAAAAATAAAAAATAAATAAAATAAATAAATAAATAAAAGGCATGGAAACCGAGGCAAAAGTACATTTCGTACTGTACGGATTCCGTACAGTCCGTACGACTGATATTTAGGCATAGATTTCGAGGTGAAGGCACTGTGTTGTTTTCTGGAAGTTTCAGCGTGTTTCCCAAGGCAGTCGTACAGCATTTATTGCACTATTTTGGGCTGAGGCAATTGGCACGAATTTCAAGGTGACCATACAGCATTTTGGAGGCATGGAAATCGAGGAGAAGACCTGTGTTTGATTGCAGAAAATTTTGGAAAGAATTTTGAGGAGTTTGGCTCATTTTCCTATGTGAAGATTTGGCACGGTTGTCGAGATAAGTTTGTCATTTAAATTTCTGAAGATGAATATGTTGTAACAGAATTCTCTGAAGCTCCTAAATAATAAAAATCTCCCTCTCTCACTGGTTTTCCCCTTGTGGGTTTTTCCAGGGTCAAAGTTAGACCGAAAATATCTGTGTCTATATTTTATGAGTTTTATGTGCTGCTGATATTTTATTTTTGCGTTATAAACAATGTTCAGAATCCTCATGTTTCAGTTCTAAAATTTATTTTCTGCTAAGTTTTATGTGCTGATATAAAACTGGGTTTGGGCATTAAACGTTGGTTGAAAAATCAACGAGACTGAAACTGGCTTGGGGTCTGAAAATTTACATTTTTACCATATTGACTATATATACCATATTCACCATGGTTTTCCACAACAATTATAGACTCACTTTCCCATGAATGACATGCCAACTTATATTCAATTAACCCATTAATTGCTCAACCTAATAACTTCATCACCCACAAATCTCGTAACCCAATAACCTTATTAACCCTCCACTTTCATTAACCCTATGAAACATTGTTACCCACGATTGACCTTTTTGACCATGGTGGACCATAGTTGATCATGGTTGACCATTGTCGACCTTGGTTCATCTAGTAACTCACTAAACCATAACCCTTGTTACGGAAATCTAAGTCCTATGGCTTTGGTTTAGGGCCACAACAAAGAAGTGCCCTTAAAAGACTCCTCTCAACCTCTGATTAGACAATCAATTAGAAATAACTAACTTTCAGAACAAAGGAAGAAAGACATACCTGGAACCCTACGTTTGAATTAGATCCTACTTGAGGTCTTTTGCTCCAGAAATCCTTGATAATGATCTTCTGAAAGTCCTGCAACCAAAGAAGTATGTTACTCTAAGAAAGTAGTTATCGTTAACTAACTAAATATAATCAATTCAAATTCTTTGTTAGATTCAATATAAGATGCATATAATATCATTGAAATAATGAATTAACGCAAAGAATCGAACGAGAATGAGAGTTCTTTTATTGATAACAGCAAATGGAGTTGGTTACAACCTGTAACCGTTGCGGCAAGATCCTAGAACTGGGCTCCAAGTTCCTCCACCCAAGGCCTAAGATGATGAATTCTACCTCCGAAGTTTTGTGTCCTCACGAGTCCAAGGAAGTAATAGGGTTCTTCCTGACGAGATAAAGAAGAACACAAATCTTGAAAACAAGGGTTTTCATGGTACGAAACAATCTCATAAATCTAGGAAAATAGGGACTTGCAGGGCTATTAGAAAACTTCCAGCATAAGGCTGCATCAGGATGTCCTTCCTCCATCATAAGGCTCTCTTTTATACTCCCTTTTTTTAATTGGATTAGTTAGCAAGGCTCTCTTTTGTACTCCCTTTTTTTAATTGGATTAGTTATTGACGGCCTATAAAAGTTCGGGAACCTAGGGAACCCATCAACTCCACCAGAAATGTTGATGCACGGCCATTGGTCAAAGGTTGAAGTTGACCTAGAGAAGGTCAATAAATCTTTGGTCAAAGTTTGAAGTTGACCTAGAGAAGGTCAAAATAAATCTTTACGTAGAAGTTAGTTCCTTAATGTTTGAGTTTGTTGAGATTGATAAGGTTTGAATAAGTTGGATAAGATATTTTCCCTCTTATCTTCCATGTAATTATTTAAATTTAGTATACTGCTAAAATTATCTAAATAAACCTCAATATTGATTTGAGGCTAAAAATGGACAAATTTGATCCAAGTCTTGTGGATCTGAATAGTCTCAAGAGTTGTATTTATTTTGATGTTGGAGTTAATAGAAGGTTGGATTTTTGTGGGTGTAAATTTGGTCGCAATGTTATTTTTGTTGTATGAAATCATTAATCCTAGAGAGAGAGTGAATTGGATCCTGTTAATTTCTCTATCTCTACAACAGTGTATGGATGTCAATTATATTGATATATAATTCAACGCTTTAGTTTTTATGTAATACCCTAAATATGCATGAGAAACTCTAGGCACTTCTGCAAACAAATCGAAACTGTCTATGTAGTTGAAGAACAGTGAAGATCGATTGAAGTTATCAATGAAATCAAGGTTAACTTCTTGCGTGGAGTTGTTTATTTTCCAGGAGTAACGAAGCCCATCGTTCTGCAAGACAGTGGTCATTTATCCCAACCA
>ML834085.1:17285-28733 GCA_009831015.1 Picea engelmannii | reverse complement strand
CCCCAGTTAAAAGTTCAAAGACATTATACAAGCCTGCAATACAAGTTTGGGGAAAGTGACAGGGTGTCCTATTGGGCTAGTGTCCATTGGAAAAGGAAAGTTCCCAGAAGGGACTCCATCTAAGTCATGTAAATGGGTGATGTGGATAAGGGATTTCCTGACAATGGGTGCAGTGAAAGCAAGGGAAAGCAAAGTTTTACCTGTGGGTGCCTTTGTAGAAGGCAAGTTGCACTTGTCCTGGATGCATATTTTTTCCAAGCCCAATTCATGCCTTTTATTCTTTATTCTTTATTGTTTTTTCTTCAAGAAGCTAATCAGGGGACACTGCCCTAGTGTGGTGGTAGCGTTACCCACAAGTACTTTCACAAAAATGAGAAGGCTAGCTCGTGATGAGACCTCCTTTCTCTTGGCCATGAAACCAAGAGTCACTACCCTGGCGTGGTAACCAACTGCTAGTAGTGTCATACTGCTAGGCACCCATGGACCTAATAGGTTGGCTCGTGATGAGACCCCCTATCCTCTCACTAGGTCTTGTTTTATTGGGTCCCTCTTGTTTCTTTCTGAAAATCCTTTTACTGCTTTCTCAGGGATCCCTGGGCGAGGCATCTTGAGGTTTATTTTTAGGCTTTTATCTTTTTCCAGCTTACTTTTACCTTCTGGGCCTTTAACCCCTTCTTCCCACGAGGTAAGGTGCAATCCTCAAATAATAGGTCAACCCAGTACCCAGACAAGTGTAATGGGATAGATGAGCGGGAAGAAAGATGAAAAAAGTGGTGCTATGATGGGAGCGAACGATGGATTTTCAGAAATCCCCCCAGTGGCAATCCAAAACCTACGAACACATGCTTACTAGGGCATCCTTTCATTCCCCTCAGACATGGTCAAGTGGGCAAGTATAAGATCCAAGCATTTGTTAGAAACAAAAGGAATTATATGCACATATTCAAAGGTTTTGAGGATCAGAGTGACACATACCATGATACCCGGACTCATTACCTCATGGAGTAAGAACCATCTCTGATACAAGAACAAGACGATGGTGATGGATGCTGCTGCTGCTGACAAAGTAGAGGCGCTGAAAGGGAGAAAATATGGGCCCTCCAGGGCCATGCTAAAGTCGATCCGGCTCTCAGTACTCCATGTCTAGGACCTGTGGGCCTTGAGACATGATCTCTTAGTTATCCCTAAAAGTGGAGCATAACATCTGGCTCCAACTCGGCGACATGTGCTTACCGTAGAGCGCATGAGAACCTCAACATCTCTGGAATAACCTGTTTACCTACTTGATCTCAATAGCAATATTAGTAACCGATTGGGATGGTGATACCACCCCAGCATATATATATATATATATATATATATATATATATATATATATAGGACTGAAATAAAGAAATCATAAATGTGAATGTAAAGAAAACTACCCTAGCATGCAATGCAAATGGTATAGTACAATGAATGCAAAATGCCTACCTACTTACCTGCACTTACCTGTGAAATCAGGTCCCCCCACCTTGGTGGGGTTTGAGGAGGTGCCCACTGATCGGTAATGGGCACCTTCTTCCTTCCAAAGTGGACAAATAATAAGAGTCATCAACTGATTCTCTTCCAACTTTGAAAGATCTGAGCCATGATTGAGTGCTTCCTTTGACATTGGTTGGCTCTCCCTTCTAGGTATCCCACATCCACACTACGTCCCCTTCTTTGTACTTTCTAATCTTGTATTTGGTTGTTCCTTGAATGATCCTAGTGTATTGTGTGGAGGGAGGAGGGTGAGACTCTGCTGTAAACGCTTCCTGCTGGGACGAATGAATCTGTACATCATCTTCTGCCTTTTTTAGTATCTTTAGAATCCCAACTTCTTTGTCTTTGTATTTGTCTAGGATTTGTTGGTATTCCTCTTTCTTAGGCCATTGAATCTGATCAAAGTCCTCCTCTGTTGAAAAAGGCATATCATTTGGAGAAAACTCATGAAGACTTTGTATGATTTGGTCATGTGCTTTGTCATCTTTGATGGGATTACTAGACTCTTGCACATGAGTTGTGGTCACAGGTACATTCGGGAGATGACCAATAGTTCCATCTTTCAAGGGTATATTCACATAAGTGAGGTCCATCTCAAGAGTACCCCCCATTTTCGAGGCAAACTTCCTAGACAATAACATCCTCCATATATCTGGGACGTCCACGACCACGATGTCCATATGGATGATTTTCTCAGGGTATTCTTTAAGGCAAACTTTGACATTCTCAATCACCCCATGTGTGGGTATGGATTTAGATTCAAAGCCACACACATTTATGTAAGGTCGTGTGACTTTCAAACCTATTTGTTGCATGACCTTGAGGGACATCATGTTAGCACCGGCCCCTGAATCCAACATGCAGTTGTTGAGGCTCTTGTTATTCATTATCAAGGTCATGAAGAAGGGAGGATGTTCATCTTATTGGACCCTGAAGTGTTTGGCTTGCAACATGATAGGAGGGTCCATGGGTCCATCTGATCCTTGGAAAAGTTGTCAAATCATTCTTTGACAAATGGAACCTTAATGACTTCTTTCAGGGGGATGGTTACATGCATCTTGGATAGTGCCCCTTCAAATTCAAAGTTCAAGTTAACCCTTTCAGTTTTGGACATCTCAGGAAGAAGTATATCCAAAGGTGGGGGTTTTGTTTGGTCGGCGGAAGGTTGGTTCAACTTCTTTCTTCTATACACCTGGAACTCTTGTTTTTACAACTTTTCTTTTGATTCCTAGTCTAGGTTGTTTATTATCACCGTTCTAGCCAACCTGGCTACTTCTTTCATGCCCTCTTGATGCTCTTCAATGGTGATATTTATTTGAGGGCATTCCATGACGTGGCCTATATTGTTCACTTGTTGATGGCCATCATTGTTGTAAGAATATCCGTGCTCCCAATGTGCTTCACTTCATTGTAAACACCAAGGGTTTTCATCCACAACATTGGTAGGAGCTAAGGTGTTTGGAACCTCTTGATCATTCTTTAGTTTATAGAATTGGTTCCCCTTTTGAAATTGAGCTTTGTATGGGACCCTAGGTGCTTGGCTCTGGGATCTCTCCAACTTGACAATTCTACTCATCATTAGCTCTTGATTTTTTATGATGCCATCCATGGAAGCTTGTAATTTTGCCATACTGGTGCAAAGGTCTGAAGTGGTCTCGATATTGTGGACTATCTTTGGTTTAGTGTCCATTTTCCCCCTTGGATTTGTGAAAGGCTCAATCTTAGATGGATGGAGGTTGCCCTCAATATTGGTAGCCAATTCTTGAGATTCTTGGATTGATTGGGGGTTTTTGTCCTTGAGAAGATACCCTACTGGCCAGTAAAAGACTTGGTGTAAATATAGACAAGATAATTATCACTTGGATGATGGCTTACAGGGATCTTTTGCAACAAAGTTTCAAACCTAGTATGGAATTCCCGAATAGATTCATTATCATGTTTCCAAAGGGAGTTCAACCTGGTAAGAAGCACGTTGGGGTCTTCTTTGATACTCCATCTCTTGAGAAAGGCTTCTTCTAGTTTGTCCATGGTTTTAATGCTGCCATCAGGGAGACTGAGATAACAACGCCTTGAAGAATCAAGGAGGGTAGCGGAGAAAAACTTCATGACTAGGTCTTCAGCATCATCACTAACAAGGTGAAGCTGAAAAAATGCCCAAAAATTTCTCATGTGCTCTTCAGCACTGATTGCAACAGTACCGATAAACTTAGGCAACCACTTCTCATACTTGGGTGGCATTTGCCTAGGGTAGCCTGGTATGGATGACATGTCTAGTGGCTTAAAGAGATTGAATGACCATTGTCTTTGATTATTGGGTGGGTTCATTGTATTGGTCTAAGTCGCTGAGCTAGACATGGTTTTCAAAGGAAGACTCCCTCCAAAAAGTGATTTTACAACAACAGAGTTTCGGGGAGGCTTTCTTCTGAAGGATTGAGGAGGATTATTGTACCTCCTTGTAGTTTGTGGAGTCGCCAGATAATTTGCTTGAAACTATTAAAAGGATAAGGGAAAGCACCCTAAGTGGAGTCGCTAGGTAAGATTGTAAGACGACGACTCTAGAGGCAAGGCTTACCGAAAAGTGTCGTCTTGGGGAAGGTTTGACTCAGTGTTCCTCGGCAACGGTGCAAAAATGTTATCGCACAGTTTGTAGTTAGGATAAAGGATGGATAAAAAGAGGTCAAACTAGCGTAACTGAACCAATCCTACCCATTTTCACCTCGATGGGAAGGTTCTTTCTATTTAGGGAGGTAAATCCCAGGGGAGACATCTCCGGTAACTTGGGGTTTTGAGAAGGCAAGAGGTTATAGCAAAGCTGAGTGATAATGATCCCCCTCACAAGTTACCACCTGATCAGAAAGTCCTGTCTTATAGCCAATAAATATAGCTAGAAGTAATAACCAAAAGATCACTTGCCCGAGAACAAGACAACAATAAAACGATGCATGTGCAAGTCTGATAATAAGCGATTGAGCAATAAATATTGACGAAGTCAATGTTTGTATAATAGAAATGATTACAATATTACTTCTTCAATAAATGCTAAAGAAACTTGGCATTCAATGTGACAAATCAACACTCCATTAGATAATGCCTTAAACAACCATTCAATTGCTTTAAAAGTAAAACGATCGCTGCACAATGATGTTTATAGCAAAGGATGACGATAGCAATGAGTTAGTAGGGTTAGTCTTAGGCTAGGGTTAGAAAGATCAGTAGTTGCTCAAAGTGTTTGATTGAAGTTGTGATCAAGTTACTCAACACATGTGGCCTTAGATCAATGCCTCATTAGGGTAGACAGAGACAAAAGAAGAGGACACAAAAGTTGAAGGATCAAGTGAAAGTAATAAGATTAAGGAAAAGAGAGTTAGACCTTGAGGTGTTGCTATGTCAAGGCCTCAAGGATGAAACCCTAGGGGAGAGAGGCTCACTTTGGTGTAGGGGAACTAGGCCTCAGTGCTCTCTCCTCCTTCCTTATCTGTAATGATCCCAAGCCGTTATCCTAGGAACATCACAGTTTTGGGTGTCTTTTTAAAACTTTTGGTGGTTGTGGTATTTCGTCAAACACTTTGTTGATCTACTTGTTTACATGTGTTTACTTGCAGAATGGCCTCTTGATTTCGGCCTTAGGGTTTAGTTGATGATTTAGATGTGTGTTTGCAGAAATAAACAAGAAGATACAATCATGTACATACCTCAACCATATGCAATATGATAGACAAACCAAAACATCTCAAATCTGCTTTTATTCATGAAATAGAGAAACCTGCTACAATGAAGATGCCGATCTGGAATGCTCAACAGATGGCTAAGAAGATAGACAATAGAGCTGCTACAAAATGCTCCAATAGAAGACTACAATAATCCTCCAAAGGTTGGATACATAATGAAGACTGAACACAAGTAGATCTGGGCCGTAAGAATGCTAAACCCCCAAGATGGAAGGTGCCACGCCTTGCTGGATAGCTGAAGCTCCTCAACAATTCGGCCCTGCTGCCAAAAGTGTCCAATCACCCCAAGAAATATGCCAAATGATAGATCGGGCAACTGTAAGCACAACCCAAGTGCTCAAATCTCCAAGGCCACTCTCCAACCCTATAGATCTGATTCTCCTCAAGGAATAGTGCACCCCCCTGGATGCCTGAAACCCTAATAATTCGGCCTCTCTCCTAGAGACCTCCAACAGCTCCACCAATCCACTAGAATGATAGATCAGGGCACGGCAATGAAAACCCAAGTACTCAACTGGGAAAAATACCTGCTAGATCCTTCGATCTAGCTACCCTCCAAATAATGGTGCACCCTCCTCTTAGGGAAATCATCCCTCTCTCAATGCCAATCAATCCTCCATAAGAATACCTCCAAAAACATCCAATAATGGCGCTATGGTACCTGCAAGGAAAACCCAATACCTGGAATTCCCGAAATCTCTTCTCCTCAGCTAGAATGAATCCTCCCTCAATGGATGGTGTGCCCCTCTTGCTGGAAACCCTCAACTGGTGCGCCCTCTCTCTATATGCACATGTAACTGATGTAGAATCCTCCTGCAGCTGAGTAGATCTGGAACTAGAATGGTGTGGGAGCGTATTGCATCTCCGAGACCAAGTTTGGGACAAGCTAGGTGGAATCTTTCACCATCGAATCGTCCTCTAGGGTTTGTTAAGTCAAAACCCTCAAAACCCCAAATGTTGGGCTCACTAGCTAAAAGCCAGATATCAAAATATGATCATACATGGATGAATGAGTAGAGACCCTTGCCTTTCCTTTATACTTTTTGTCTCACCTTGTCCCTCCAAAGTGACTTTCAGTTTATTAATATTTAATTAATTAATTAACCTTTTTACCTCTGAAAAACACCTTATCTCTCCTTGTGGCTTCCCTAGCCACTGAGAGCCACTTCTCACTATCCCATCCTATAGTGTTGCTCCTCCCGATTCCAATGAGCTATTACACTGAGAGGTTCCTCCAAGTAATGTGCCCAAAATGACCTCTTCAGTGAATTTAATTAACTTATAGCCCAAAATAGTCAAAATCATGGAAATCGTCGGAATGCAACGGAACCAAAGCCAACCTATGCGGAATGGCCCATAATGATGAAATATGATGAGCAATGTAAGTTGGACCCCACAATGCCTCTCAATAACCCCAGTACTTGCTATAACATTCATCTAGCTACTTTGGTCATCATAAACCTCTGTACTGTGATGATGTCCCAAAGTGGGGACATTACATTATCTTAAATGGAAAAAGGGTTAGCTCAAAAGATTGCATAAAACTAAGACAAGAGGTTTTGCAGGTAACGTGTTGCTATGGCAAGGCTTTACCAGGCACACCCTAGGGAAAATCGGCTCACCAAGGTGTAGGGGAACTAGGCCTCAATTCGTTTTCTCCTTCTTAGCTCAACAAATAAGAAAACGACTAGCAGGAGGAAGAGGGATGGATTGTTGCTAAGACAAGGCTCTATCCTCTTCAACAAATGGCTCAAAACCTTGATGGGGACATGAGACAAGGACCTTCAATGTGTGCTTGTCACCTAGGATTTATTTAGCAAATTATAACAATAGATGCAAGAAAATAATACTACAACCATTAAATTAAGAAGTTTTGCAGAAATTCACTTACATTTAACCAAGAAATCACATAGCAAACCCTAGTTGTAACACCTTCCACCAAGAGAAATGCCAAAAATGCCAATATAAATCCAGAAAATCTTCCTTCAACAATTGCGCCTCCCAATTTCAGACAAGAACTCCAAGAGTGGCGCAAATTTCAGACCTCGCTAATGAGTGAGTGAGAGATGATGAAAAAATGAAGGTAAAAACCCTCAATTTATATAGTACCATGACCTAATTTTACTTTTTAGGTCATAAAAAGGCCGACAAGGCCAAAATACTAAAATCATATTGTTTTACATTAAAATCTCAAAATGAAACCCTAATCAAGAAAAATAGAGACGTCATCCCCTTTCTAGGGTGACATTAGCCCCTTCTAGGGAAAATGCAGCCTCCAAGAGCAAAACGTTATCCCTCCTTGGGCTTCTCCAAGCTGCCGCACGTGCCAAACTGCCCTGTCCATCTGCCAAAACGTCCATGAAGCAATGATGACGTCATGGACCTCATGGGTGACGTCCTAGGCCTTCCAAGGCCAACGTTCAACTGAAAAGGGAAAAACCCCCCTAGGTCAAGCTCTATCGGGGTGCCTATACAAGATGTCCTCCTTCTCTCTTGTGAAAACCCCTCTATCCTGTCTCTGCCCCCTATCAGGGTCTCAACATCGGGTAGGCTCTTCAGCCCCATGGAGATCTGAACTGATCATCTCCCCATGTGTACCTATCCAACGTGGTACCTGTCCGTCGGGCATGATCCTACACATCAACAGCTATGCCGTCCATGGGCTCATAAGTCACAGGGATCATAGCAATGTCAATCACACCTCATCATCAATATTATTAAACATGTGCATAAACCCCCTATTACCCTAGTTAAAATCTCAAAGACATTATACAAGCCTGCAATACAAGTTTGGGGAAAGTGACAGGGCGTCCTATTGGGCTAGTGTCCACCGGAAAAGGAAAGTTCCCGCAAAGGACTCCATCTAAGCCATGTAAATGGGTGATGTGGATAAGGGATGTCCTAACAATGGGTGCAGTGAAAGCAAGGGACAAAAAAGTTTTACCTGTGGGTGCCTTTGTAGAAGGTGAGTTGCACCTATCCTGGATGCAATTTTTTTCCAAGCCCAATTCATGCCTTTTATTCTTTATTCTTTATTTCTTTTTCTTCAAGAAGTTAATCAGGGGACACTGCCCTGGCGTGGTGACCAGTGGTGGCAGCGTTACCCACAAGTACTTTCATAGAAATGAGAAAGTTGGCTCGTGATGAGACCCCCTTTCTCTTGGCCATGCAACCAAGAGTCACTACCCCGGCGTGGTAACCAGCTGCTAGTAGTGTCATACTGCTAGGCACCCATGGACCTAATAGGCTGGCTTGTGATGAGACCCCCTATCCTCTGAATAGGTCTTGTTTTATTACTTTTATTGGGTCCCTCTTGTTTCTTGCTGAGAAGCCTTTTACTGCTTTCTCGGGGATCCCTGGTCGAGCCATCTCGAGGTTTATTTTTAGGCTTTTATCTTTTTCCAGCTTGCTTTTACCTTCTGGGCCTTTAGCCCCTTCTTCCCACGAGGTAAGGTGCAATCCTCAAATAATAGGTCAACCGAGTGCCCAGACAAGTGTAATGGGATAGATGAGCGGGAAGCAAGATGAAAAAAGTGGTGCTATGATGGGAGCGGACGATGGCATTTCATAATTCCCCCCAGTGGCAATCCAAAACCTACGGACACAGGTTTACTAGGGCATCCTGTCATTCCCCCCAGACATGGTCAAGTGGGCAAGTATAATATCCAAGCATTTGTTAGAAACAAAAGGAATTATATGCACATACTCAAAGGTTTTGAGGATCAGAGTGACACATAACATGATACTCGGAATCATTACCTCATGGAGCAAGAACCATCTCTGATACAAGAACAAGTCGATGGCGATGGATGTTGTTGTTGCTGACAAAGTAGAGGCTCTGAAAGGGAGAAAAGATGGACCCTCCAGGGCCATGCTAAAGTCGATCTGGCTCTCGGTACTCCATGTCTAGGACGTGTGGGCCTCGAGACATGATTTCCTAGTTATCCCTAAAAGTTGGGGATAACAGATCCTAGTTATTTGATTCATGAGATATGAATTAAAAGTGACTTATGACTTAAGTAAAGTGGGTGAGTGAATAGACATTAAATCTTGGTCACTCATTTAATTCAATCTCAACCATTGGATTAAGAAACCCTTCACCTAACCTCATGAAGTCAAATTAGAGAAAGTGAGGTGCCGCCATTTCTCATTCTGCATGTGATTTGGAGAGAGTAAGAGAGAGAGAAGTCGAGCTGAAGCAGAGAGGAGAATTTTCTGAAGGTGGCACGGATTTCAAGACAAAACTATAGCCCAAAAATCGAGTAAGGTACAACACTGTTCTAGGTCGTACTGTATGGATTTATGGAGGCCGTACTGCTGTATTTCTAGCACATAAATCAAGGAGAGTTTGCAGCATTAATTTTTGGAGAGTTGGCATGCTTTCCTAGGCAGTTGTACTGTACTTTCAGGGACAGAAACTTGGGTTACTGTTCTGGCACGATTTTTGAAGGAAACCATACAACCAAGGGCACAGAAATCGAGGAGCAGACCTGTGCATTTTGTACAACAAATTCTGGCACGAATTTTGTGTTGAAATATTGTAACTGCAAAGAGTATTCTATTTATTATTGATGTATTATTCATTAGATCAATCTCCTTTTGTGGATTGATCATGTCGGGCATTGTAAATGACCAAATCCCCTTTTGCGGATTGGTCAAAACCTAATTGTAATATGCAAATTGAGAAGTCGGCCCCCAGGCAAATTAAAGTGGTTCTAACCACCCAGAAAGAGAAGTGGGCCCTGCCAGTGAAGAGACACCTCCTTTCAGCGCCTGCCATTTTGTATAAATAAAGGAAGCCAACCACTCATTTGTTCACTCACTCATTTGATCATCCAGAGCGCAAGTTTGATCGCTGCAATTGGAGAAGAAGGAAGAGAGAGAGGTGCATTACTTGGGAGAGGATATTCTCTAGTGTTTGGTTTATTGTCTTGGCATTGTATTGGCTATCTATATTAAGGAAGTTTTTGCTAGGTTTTCTCCCCCATGAGGGTTTCCCAGGATAAATGATGTGTCTCTTGTGATTGTGTTTCTCCCAGTGATCCTATCTATGCTATGGTTATCTAGTAAATTGAAAAGAAACCTAATAATAGCTTAAATTCTAACATGGTTTCAAAGTTGAGCTGAAGAGAGCATCTTTCACAGGAAAAAGAAAAACATCACTGTTGTTGTACAAGAAAATTAGGGCTTTTATTGAAGAGGAATTTCAGCCCAAAAGTCATCTAGAAAAGTGCACCCTAGCCCAAGGAACTCTTTGGCACCTTTAGCGCACCTTTTCAGGGTATATAACTCCAAGAAAGTGAAACCCTAGTTTTCACCAGTACCAGAAGTACCAGAAAACCGGAAGTACCAGGAAACCAGAAATACCAGAAAACCAGAAGTACTAGAAAAGCAGAAGCATCAGTCCAAAAATCCGCTGGTCAAATTTGAAGGGGCAAAAATTGCATTTTCTGAAATCTAACCACACCAGGCTACTCGCCTTAGCCAAGTGCACCTCCTGGTGATTTCAAAATTCAATTTTGAGAACTTTCATTTTTTTCGTCATTTTCCTAGCTCCAGGTAAAATAAGTCTGGAAGAACTAAGCTTGTTGACAAGCTAGAAGGTGTGGAAAAATTTCGTGCCTAGAAGTATAGGATTGGACTCATTCTTTAAGAGAATGACCTAGCAATATTCATTAAATAGAATGTACCAGAACCCGCCAATGCTGCAGCTAAAGCAAAACACCAAAAGGACACAATTAGGGCCAAAAGAATCATTCCAGATTCTATCAAAGGTCACTTGATTCTTCAAGTGGATTCAAAGAAGACTCCAAAAGAAATGTTTGATGCCCTAACCATATTATATGAAGGAAAGAACATTAATCGAAAGATGAATCTAAGGACTCAACTCAAGAATACAAGGATGCAAAAAGGACAAACAATCCAAGAATATTTCTTCAGAATATCACAATTCAAGGAACAACTAGAAGCAATTGAAGATACTATAGATGAAGACGAACGTATAATGACGGCCCTTAATGGTCTCACAAGACCTTGGAATGCATTCATCCAAACTATTTGTGCCAGAAAAGACAAATTACAATTTGACAGTCTGTTGACCGCCTATTTAGCACAGGGGTCAACTCATGCATCATGAAATATGTATCTATGTTGAAGACAGAATTGGTTCTACTTGGGTATCTGATACCCCAGCACT
>ML834084.1:46567-79625 GCA_009831015.1 Picea engelmannii | reverse complement strand
AGTTTTCTTTGATCATTTATATTTCATGCATTAACACCAACAACTTCAATTGTCTTAATTGCCCTTATGGGAAGCCAAATGTCCCTTGTAGAGGAAGTCCCAACATCAAAATTACCATTAGTCAAATGATCAGGTGGTCCAAAGCTTCTGGTAGACTCTATTGTAGAAGGTTGAATGCAAGTCTACTCTAGTAAACGAGTCTATTGTCCAAACAAAAATCCTATTAACACACTCGTTGATGTAGTATAGTAGTCAGTGGATCCATAATTTTTCAAAATGCCAAGTGAATCACTTCTTAATAATTTGGAAGAGAAGTTCAACAAAACAATACCCAAAATCTGTGCATCAAAGACAACATCCCTCCAAAAAATAACTTCTTGTTTGGTTGGATCAAATAACTTGTAGGCCTTCAACTCATCAAAGTAGCCCACCATAATAAAAGCATGACTCTTTGTATCCAACTTCTTTCTCTTATCATCTAGAGTATGAGCCCACGATATACATTCAAATGTT
The DNA here is from genome assembly GCA_009831015.1 of Picea engelmannii. Classification (NCBI taxonomy): domain Eukaryota; kingdom Viridiplantae; phylum Streptophyta; class Pinopsida; order Pinales; family Pinaceae; genus Picea; species Picea engelmannii. The sequence goes on along the minus strand of ML834084.1, from coordinate 79,112 downwards.
TTGAAATGTTTCATTGAGGGTTACCTCCCACTCTATTTCTTGAGAGGGGTCATATCATATGCAACTTTGGATTGAATCATGTTCAGAAGATAGCTTGAGTAGAAATAGACTTCGCCCAAAACTTAGTCAGCATACATTTGGCCTGAAGTAAACACCATGTCATTTCAGCCAAGGTTCAATTCTTCCTCTCAGCAACACCATTCTACTAAGATGTATAAGGTACAAATCTTTGTCAAGAGATATCATTATGTGATAAGTATCTCTCAAAGGCCTTGCTAACATATTCTTCTCCATTGTTTGATCTTAGACATTTCACAGGTTGGCCAAATTACATTTTAGCTAATGCCCTAAATTTCTTGAATTTTTCAAAACAAGATCCTTATTCTTCAAGAAATGTACCCAAGTTCATTAACGAAGTTCAAAACATATCTTGCACTTGCTAATGATGCTTTGTTCATTGTACAAAGGTCACCATGAACAAGTTCCAGTTGAGTCTTTGCTCTCCATGCTTTCCTTGTCTCAAATGGAAATTAGTGATGTTTTCCAAGCACACACCCTTTATATACACCATTAGGGGGAACAACCATAGGTAGTTCATTAATCGTATTAAACTTCACCATTAGTTCATCTACAAAAAATCAAATGTTCAAGACTTTCATGCCAACTTCTACTCCAATTGCCAATCTTGGCTATGAGTGCAATTGGTCTTGGATCCTACTTAGGGAAATCACAAAATTTATATAGTCTATACTTAGGGTCAAGAATACCCTCAACAACAACAACAAAGTTGTTAATATCCTTCAAAAAAAACCTATGAAGCTCGAATTCAACCTTCTTGTGAGTTTTGATTAGTTGGGATATATACAACAAATTGGCACTCAAAATTGATGCATGATACACATCAACAATTGCACCATCCTGGCATTCAATCTTACCACAACCATCAACTGTGTGTGCATAATCATCTACAACAAATATGTATTCTTATGTAGCTTTACCTAATGAAGAAAAAAAAGAATCATACTTAGCCATATGATGGTCGCAATCCAAGTTGACTATCCACTGACTTTTATAAGTGTGAGCATGCAATTCGTCAGAAGTACTAACGAAGAAAGTATAGTTATCTCCCTTGCATTTGGAAAGTTGATGTTGTAGGTCAGTGAACTAAATAGTTGACACTTCACCTTCAAGCTTCTTGACCTTATCCTCCAAATCTTTATTCTTCTTCCAACAAGTCTTATTGGCATGTTCTATCTTTCCACAATACTGGCAGGTCTTTTTCTCACCTTTTTTAGTTGATGTCTAATCAACATGCTTCTTCTTATCAATCTGGTTGTTACAATCCTATTTTTTATTCTTATTATGTTCTTGACCTCTTTCTCTATAGCTCTGTCGACCTTTTCCTTAAGGAGATGGGCATGTTGCTTAATCTCAAGTTTACCCTCATCAAACAACTTTTCTTGTTCTCTAATTAGAAAACCCTAGAAAGAATCAAAGATATAGTCCTTGTCATCTTCTTTTTTGGAAGCTCAACTAGCACAAAAGTTGAACATAACATCATCAGGTAACTTCAAATTCATCAAGATCAATTCTATAAGTTGGTTGCCCTTCTTTGGAAAATCATTTCCACCTACACCTAATTTCAACTATAGCTCCTTCATCCAAGACAAGTAATCTTTAATTTTAACAAAGGATAAAAAATTAAGAGAGATCAACTCTTTCTCAATCCACATAACCTAGTGTTGAGGCCTCAACACCCCACAAGTTTGTTTTGAATTTGGGGACCCGCCTTTTCAATTTTTGAGCATTGATCATTTGATCTAAAGTCCTACTTTGAATGCATTATAATTTATGCACCAAATCTTGCTCAATGATTGTTTATGTCACTCACTCATTGTGCATTATGACAGATTTCTTTTTTTTGCACTTATTTATTCTTTGAAGATTCACTTGTTTTAGAAATCATTCCTTCTTGTTTTCAAATATATTTGGCTAAGTAAATCAATCTTCCAACTCTCTTTACATTATTGAAGCGGTCTCAAATTTGAATGTTTCATATTCCAATGCTATCAGGATCCTTTCAAGCATTGATCTTTTGATTCCTTCTGATATAATGCTAGAGCCTTTTCAGAAATGATAAGTCATTTCATTCTGATGGTTCATCGGAGTTATTTTCTTTATGTTATTTCATCCCAAAAATGGTATTTCTTTATGTTCTGATATATGAGATCATCCCAAAAATGGTATTTCTTTATGTTCTGATATTATTGAAAACTTTTCACTTGTCGATTTTTTACCTAGCCCCGATATTATCAAAGCATGTTTTAAGATTGACATACACCATCGAAGGTTATTCAAATATTGATCTTTGTGCTTTGATACTTACAAAGGACTTTTGAATATTGATCTTTTATTCTTGTGTGATGACTCAAATATCTTTCGAATGTTATGCATTTAATATCATCTATTACTGCATCAATAGTGTGTAACTTTTGATTTGGAAAAGCTGATCATCTTTGATTCTTACATGAACCTAGAGATCGACTACATGTTTGAATATATTATGGTTTCGGCAATTGTTTTAAACTGGCATATTATTTTCATACTTAGAATATTTTTGTTTATAGTTTGATTCAAAACTGAGCTCTAGCCAGTATTACTATGTATTTGTTGTAATACCCCTAGGTCGAACCCCAAGTTGTGAATTTATATACATGTCGGTGAGCCAGGATATTTTGAGCCTAAGTGCCATTGTAAATATGATTTAAGGCTAGAGTGCATGTGTGGTTACAAGGTTGGAGAGCTAGAATGTTAAAGGCCAGTGAGCCTATCTTTGTAATATGTAATCACTTTGATTATTAATAAAATACATCGTTGTTGCAGACCAACCAGATAAGAAGAGTATGGGGGGCTAGAACTCCACTAAAGGAAAGGGGGCTAAGCCAAAGAATATAATAAAATGTTCCATTTAGATTCCAAGCCTAAGTTTGGATATGTTGATGTTTTTATCCTAAGTCTTTGGAAAGGGACGAATGAAAGGGACGAATTTCCAAGAGAAAAAAAGCGACTACTCTTGCGCCACTTGTCATGTTGTTTGCATGCATTCTTATGTTGGAGACTTAGTGTGTTCGAGGACACTCTCTCCATCATTCTTATCCCCATCATTCTCTGGTCATTGGAACTAGGGGGACTCTTGCCATTAGTACCTTACTACCATCTCCATTTCTCATACCTGTAGGGGGGAAACTTTGGGTAGCAATTGGTAATGAGAAAACAAGGATCTTTGTAATTGAAGAAGCGAGTTGTCAGGCTCGTGGGCGGTTGAAGAAGCAGGTTCTGAGGCCCGTGTGTGTCTGAAGAAGCAGGTTGTCAGGCTCGTGGGCGGTTGAAGAAGCAGGTTGCCAGGCACATGTGTGTCTGAAGAAGCAGGTTGTCAGGCCCATGAGTATTCTCTCTAGGTGAGAGAATTGTTGGGAACTGATTTCCATGTGCGTTGGGAAATAGCTACAGAGATCTAAGAATTTATGTTTGGCCTATTGCTAAAGCCTCAGAAGGGAAGTGGGGCAGTCGAAGGACTAATGAGTAGAAAAGGGGCACACTTCCTGGGGTGGGTTAGGTTGCGGGAAATGAGAGGTTGTAAGCTAGTTACAATAGTCGGCACCTTAATCTGAGATTTATTATGTTGATTTGACCTTAGTCTAGCTTAGGATGCCTTCCCTGGTGGAGTTTCTAGCCTCAACTTGGGGTTGACCTGCTGCTGAGAATTTATGAGAAGCAAAGTCTATGGCTAGGAGGAACGTTTTAGGTTTCAACACAGTTGGTGATTTACCATTAAAAGATAAGTGTTCTTATTATGTGTTTATATGCCAATTATTGTGTGTATGCTATGTTAATTTTGTATATTTAAAATGTACATATTTATGCATAGTTTGTATATGTTGTAGAGTTGCATCTGTGTTCATATGCAAAACATTGTTAAGTTAATAAAGTGGTATCAGAGCTAATCATAGAACTTGTCAGTAAAGAGGAACAATACATTGTGATATCAGAGTCGTAATGTGTAGAATTCAAAGAAATTCGAAAAATTCAGTTGTGACAGAAGAGGGATTTTGTGTGGCATGGCCTGGCTTGGGGTTGGGGACATTACATATGTCCTATTTGGATTTTTCAGTTACTTGTGCTTTTCTTCTCCTAGTTTCCTCGTTGCATTCACTAGGTAAGTTAAATTCCTATCTTGTTTTGAATTAAGCAATTCCATGCATTAGTTTTAAGTTTATGTTTTTTGAATTCATTGGATTTAAGAGCTCAACAGAGACTGTTAAATCATCATTGATGATCATTTTTTTTCCTTGATTCTTCCAATTCTATATCGCTTTGATTATGATCATGCGCCTTACAGACTAGTCCTTAAATCCACTATGTGAGTGCCCTATTCTGGTATCATAATGTTGTGCTGGAATTTTCAACCAAACATGATCTAGAGTTTTAGTTAGAATCAAGGGAACATCGATTTTTGGGCTCATTATTATTTTTTACTATCAGTCTCGTTGCTTGTTATCAACATGCATTTGAAATCAAAGTTCTTTGATTCACATCTTTGTAAATATATGCATCATCGTTCTCCTTACTCTACATTTAATCTCTTACATGTAAATTTAAGAAAAGAGAATCGAATATTTATCTGCATCGTTATTAATTCCACATCCTAAGTCTCTAATTTTGATATGCTCTGTCTTTTGGAAATTCATCATGGTTATCTATATGCCTTCGAATAAGACGACTCCTACGTCTCAAAAGAAAGAAAAGAGTACAATGGAGGAAGAGCAAGTGCCTATAGAGAAGACTCCCAGAAAGCCTAGAAGGCCAATTTTCTCTGACACCTTGAGTCACCCAGGATTAGTGAATTTCTGAGACTAGTCAGAATTATTTCAGATTTTCAAAGACAAAAGGTACCCTCCTTTGCCTATATTGAGGAATCCAATCAATGATGATGAAAAAGATGAATAAGCTTACCCAAATATTAGAAAATCTCACCTACACAATGCATCTACAAGGTCAATTGTATTTCCTTATGCAAAGGTAATTCATTGGATTATTGAGCATGTTAGGTTGGAAGAAAGAACAATGGTTAATGATCGAGGGCAATGCATTATGTCCTTCTAGCAAAGTGAATTGCACGAGTATTACAAGTTTGTTGAACCTAAAGTTCAAATGACATCGGAGTGGGTAATAGGGTTGAATAAATATTGCCATAAAGTACTTGAGAAGTGGTGGATCAAAGACAAACAATTCAAATCAATAGGTAATAGCATCTACTCTTCCACAAATTTGAGAGAACCCTAGATTCTTGTTGCAGCTTTTATCAGTAGGCTTTATGGGAAAAATATGCCTATCATTTTAAAATTTCTTGGGTACCCTTGATGTACATCGTTGTAAAGGAAGAATTGATCTTTAATTGGGCTGACATTTTATCTCATAATTTGATGAAAGCACTATTGAGGGTTCAATTCTTTGAGCTTGACTCTCCTCTTGAATTCCATATGTCATCATATCTTTTGGATATCAACAGTGTGAGAAATGAATTCATAGGAATGGGTTGGTGTTGGACTCATACAAAATATCCAATGCAAATCTATTGTTCAGTTTTATGGAACCATAAATATATAAGGCATTTTACTCGGATTTGTGATCTTTTCTTTTCTCTATTGTGTGTACTAATTTTCTATAAACCAACACAAAGGTTGACTAATGATGTCACGACTATGTTGAATGAAATAGATGATTGGTATATTAATGAGCACTACACATTAGAATATATGGGGCAACCAAGTTGTTGCAACTATTACCCAAGTTTGTCCCAGACAAGCTAGTAATAAGACAAATTGCTTATCAAACAATTCTATATGGTTTCAATGCAGCTTTGAATAGAGCTCATAAGAAAAAAAATTCTTATGTATCCCCTCAACATAGGAATGTATGGTCTAAATAATTCTAAATTTACTAAAATGGAGGTCAACGCCATACGAGAATATAATTTTAGAGAGGACAAATTTAGGAGACATGACCCAAAATTAATAGTAGAACAACATGCTAAGGAAGTGGAATTGACATGGCCATAGGCACATGAGAAATGGGAGGAAGAAAAAGCAATGGTTGGAGAAAAATATTTTCAAGAAGTGCAACATAGAAGATTATTGTTGCAAAAGACGGAGGAAGAAAACAGACAAAACACTAGAAGCTACCAAAAAATTAGAACAAGAAGGTTGAAGAACTGGAAGCTACCAAAAAAAATAGAACAAGAAGGCGAAAGAACTGGAAGCTACCAAAAAACTAGAACAAGCTAAAGGAAAGGTTGAAATAGAAAAGATACAATGAGAAATTGGCATTGCCAAAGAGGCAAAGAAATCAAGATTGGCTAATGATATGGTAGCCAAAGAAAGACAAGAAGCAAAGTCAAGACTGGAAGAATAAAAGAAAAGGAAAGTTGAGGTAGATGCCAACGTTGAATGATTGAGGAAGAGGCAACAAGAAAGATTGAAGAGTATACTTGTAGCGGATGGAACATGACCAATTGACGAAGTTTACACTTATCAAAGTTTTACTAAGGTGAGTTGATCTAGACTAATTACTAGTGGAGATTTGCCTATACCCACTGTTGTGGATGTAGCAAACTTGTAAAATTTCACATTTGATAAGAAGACTAAACAAATAGTAAGACAATCTCATAAGAGGATGAATATGTATGTAGATAAGGAGATTGTATTAACTTCTGAAGGTGTTGTATTTAATTCTAAAGATGCTAGATTGGAATCCCTAGCCTTTGCAGGGTTAGCCTTTAATGAATCCATTGTAGATGCAATTGGGTCAACAGTTAAGCAGTTGGGATAACAAGGAAAGATTGCCAAATTAGAGAATGAGGTAAAATTTTATTGAACAAATCAATGTGATACTACCATTTTTATTACTTATTCTTTTGAAATTCATGATAAATTGAATGTTACTCATAGGAGATTCTATGAAAAGGTTTAGATATTCTAAAAACAAATTGAAAGCATGATGGATATTTAAAAGCACATCCTATAATGGAAGATTACACAAGAGCAAGTGCAAAAACAATTTGATTATGTTAAGAGAGGGCAAGGATATATGAAAATGTTTGCTCGGAGGTACTTACATGACTAAGGATGGAATTACTACAATTGGTTTTAGCATGGATTGTTGGAAAAATTTGGTTCACGAAACTTAGGAGAACATGTAATCATATATAGATGGAGCTACTAAGATGTGGCATGTCATAGAGAATGTTGTGTCTAAATGCAACTTACCTTCTTTAGGTTCCATTTATGATTTATTTCAACAAGATCAATTAACAAAAGGCATTGTGTTAGGGACCTAACCTCTATAACCCCTCATGTAGGTAGAATAATATATTTTCCATGTAATAAAGGTCGACATTGGTTTATAAGGCCTATTTAATAAATGTGAACAAATCAATATAAGAAGACCTAATAGAAGATCATGCTTCTAGAAAGATCTTTCGCTAGAAGGTTCTTTAGAAGATAGAATTAGTATAAATAAGAGTAGGAGGCATGAGAAGTCTTTCTCTTGATAATTATTATTAAGGTTTAAGTTATTATTAGGTTTATTTTCAATTTACTAGATAACCATAGCATAGATAGGATCATTGAGAGAAACACAATCACAAGATACACAACATTTATCTTGGGAAACCCTCATGGGGAAGAAAACCCAACAAAAACTTCCTTAATATAAATAGCCAATACAATGCCAAGACAATAAACCAAACACTAGAGAATATCATCTACTAAGCAATGTGCCTCTCTCTCTTCCTTATTCTCCAACTGCAGCTACCAAACTTGCGCTTTGGATGATCGAGTGAGTGAGTGAACAAATGAGGTGTTGGCTTCCTTTATTTATACAAACTCGCAGGTGTTGAAAAGGTATATCTTCACTGGGTAGGGCCGACTTGTCTTATGAGTGGTTAAAACCACTTTAAATTGCCTGGGGGGGCGACTTCTCAATTTGCATAATATGTTTAGGGTTTGACCAATCCACAAAAGGGGATTTGGTCAATTACAATGCTCGACATTATCAATCCACAAAAGGGGATTGATCTAATGAATAATAAATCAATAATAAATAGAATACTCTTTGCAATTACAATATTTCAACACTCCCCCTTAACAAGAAGGGTATTCTACAACATCATCATGAGAGAGAGAGGGCAGCAACATCAACAACATCTGGAACACTGACTGGCATATCTATAAATCATCGGAAGTTTTTATCATCATCAATATCATCATTCATAGTAGGGAGTTGGAATGACATCATCATCATCTGCATCAACATGGATTAGTATAACACTAATACATCATCATCAATAACAACACAAGGTTGATACAATATCAACAACAACAATATCACAATACAAAGGTTGGAGCATCATCAACAACAGCAACATCACAGCACGAAGGCTAGAGCATCATCAGCAACAACAACATAACAGCATGAAGGCTGGAGCATCATCAAAAACAACATCACAGCACGAAGGCTGGAGCATCATCAACATCATCACTAGGCTATAAATCTTCAACACAAAGTTGGCATCTCATCAACATCAGCACGAGGCTGGAAATCTTCAGCACGAGGTTGGCATCACAACAACATCAACACAAATCTAGAAATATTCAGCACTAGGCTAGCATCACAACAACATCAGCACGAAGCTGGAAATCTTCAACACGAAGCTGGCATCACAACAACATCATCACGAAGCTGGAAAACTTCAGCACGAGGTTGGCATCACAACAACATCAACACGAAGCTGGAAATCTTCAGCACTACGTTGGCATCAACACTACTCCCCCTTTTGAGGGAGGTCCTTTCGGACTATACCAAGCTTATCTCGAAAGTGCTCAAACTTTACACGATATAGAGGTTTGGTCAACACATCAGCAACCTGTTCATCCATGCTAACATATTGGAGCTTTATAGCTCCTCTCTGCACCATATCACGGATGTAATGATATCGAATTTCTATGTGTTTTGACTTGTCATGGAACACATGATTCTATGTCATCTTTATACAACTCTGGTTATCACATAGAATCATGGTTGCTTCCATCTCCAGATCGAATAGACCTGTCAACAACTTCTGAAGCCATATGGCTTCACAACTGACGGAACATGCAACAATGTATTATGCTTATGCCATGTTGAGAGCAATGTTTGATTGCTTCCTACTCTACCATGAGATCACGGCTGCCCCTAGACTGAAACAACATCTTGAAGTGCTCTTTATGTTAGAGACACTTCCAGCCCAATATGAATCGGTATAACCACTCAGTCTGAAGTTATGATCTCTATTATAACTGAGACCACAATTTAATGTACCCTTAAGGTACCTCATCACATGTTTTGCAACAACCAGGTGAACACGTCTGGGATCTACCAGAAATTGACTCAAGGTGTTCACAACAAAACATATATATGGCATGTTGTTTGTCAAATACATCAACGATCCAATGATCTGTTTGTATAGCGTAACATCAATCAATTCTAACGAAGCGTCAACCAGGAGCTTCAACTTTGTTTCCATGGGTGTATTCATGGATTTACACTCCATCATATCAAATCTCTTTAGTATTTCAACTGCATGCTTCCCTTGGTTAAGGAAGATCCTCTATGGGCTCTGCCAGACCTCAAGACCTAATAAATAGTGCATTAGACCAATGTCTTTCATCTCAAATTTTGCAGCAAGATTCTTCTTACAATCAATGATGAGTTTTCTTCTCCAGTTAAGAATAAGTCATCCACATATAGCAGCAATATAACAGGATCACCATTCATAACCTTGAAGTAAAGGTTAGAATCAACTTTACTCTTGGTAAAGCCCAAGCTCGTCGGGATACTATCAATCCTTCCATACCAAGCTCTGGGAGCTTGCTTCAATCCGTACAGAGCCTTCTTCAACTTGCATACATGAGTCTTCTTGTCTTCAACTTCAAACCCTTGAGGTTGTTCTATATACACTTCTTCTTCAATGACACCATTCAAGAAGGTTGTTTTCATGTCCATCTGATGTAACTTCCACTTCATCTTAGCTGCAAGAGATATGATGGTTCTGATTGAAGTGTATATGTCTACAGGAACAAACATCTCTTCATAATCAATGCCTTCCTTTTGAGAAAAGCCACGAGCAACAAACCTTGCTTTATATTTCTCAATACTTCCATTAGCAACATGTTTTATTTTGAAAATTCATTTGGAAGATACCACATACTTGCTCTTCGGTCTAGGAATTATTTCTCATACATCATTCTTTATAATGGTTTGGTATTCTTTTTTCATGGCATATGCCCATTATTTCTTCTGAATAGCTTCTTCAAAGAAAGTAGGCTCCTTCTCTAAGAGATCACACATCAAAGCCATATAATTGGAGAATAGCTTGGGTTTCTTCACTTGCCTCATGGTTCCTTCGGGGGCACCATACTTCTCTCCATCTTGAATAAGTTCCTTTGCCCATGATGACTTTCTCTTGTGGGAGATCATCATTTGGGGAGGTTCTTAAGATTCTTTTATGTCATGATCTTCTAGAATCTCCTCATTGGGGGAAGTTATGACTTCCCTCACTAGTTCTGCAACTCTGGGAGCCACAGGTTCTTCTTCATATACTTCTTCAAGCTGGCATATTCTTGATTTCTTCAGTGTTGCATCTTCATCAAAGGTTACATCCATGTTGATCTCAATATGATGGTAACCTGGTATATAAACTCTGAAGGCCTTGGAGACCTCACAATATCCTTCTTTCCTGAAGGGTCCATCTTGGTTCTCTTCTCTTTCGGAATGTGTACAAATACTGGGCAGCCAAATATTTTGAGATGGCTTACTTATGGCTTATTTCCAGAGAACATCGCTTCAAGGGTCTTGAGCCCAAGTGCACTATAGGACAATTTGTTTTGTACATATACTGTTGTTTTTTATGCTTTTGCCCATAAGTGCATTGGAAGATCTTGATCATGGATCATGGTCTTCACTACTTCCATTATAGTTATGTTCTTTCTTTCTGCTACACCATTTTGTTGAGGATTGTAGGGAGTGGTGAGATCCCTCTTGATCCCGACATCTTTGCAAAATTTTGCAAACTCTTTTGAGGTGTATTCTCCTCCATTATATGACCTGAGTATCTTGATCTTTATTTCATAAAGATTCTCTATCAAGGCTTTGAATTCCTTGAATTTATTGAACACTTCATCTTTTGATTTCAAAAAGTAAACCTAGGTTTTGCGAGAATAGTCATCAATAAAAGAAACATAGTATACATACCCATTGATGAAGGTTGATGGCATTGGGCCACATACATCTGACTGAATGAGCTCTAGGACTCCTTCTGCTTTATTGTCTCTCTTCGGGAAAAGGGTTCTTGATGTTCTTTCCTTGTGCACATCCATTGCACACACCTTCATTGTCAACCTTGAATTCTGGTAGACATGTGACTGCCTTGCTTACATATGGTAATGTCTTGTAGTTGATGTGGGCTAATATTCTATGCCAAAGTTCACATGGATTCTCAATGGAGCGGGTCAAGGTTGTTTTTGAGTGACCCTTTAGCTTATACAAGCCACCTTCTTCTTTTCCAATAACAATTGCTTCTTCCATGGTTTTTCCTTTGGGCCACATAAGAACTTTTCCATCTATGAAGGCAAATTTGAAGTCTTTCTTCTCTAAAACTGAGATAAAAAGTAAATTCTTTGTCAAACCTGGTACATATAGTACATCCTTCATATTCATTGGGGTCCCTGAATCAACTTTGTAATTTGATTCTCCTACTCCTTTGATAGGGTATTGATGATCGTCTCCAAGTGTAACTTTCTGGGGAAACTTCTTTTCTGTAAGGAAACAGAGAATGTCTCTTTGACCTGCCATGTGCTTGGAAGCACCACTGTTTATGAGCTAAGTGACCTCACCAGGTGACACTGATCCTGAGAGGGCAGAGATTAAGACATAGTCTTCAATATGTTATTTTATAATCTTTGTGGGTGGCTCTTCATCTTCAATTGTATGGGCATGGTGCCTCTTGTTTCTCTTCTTGTATTCTTCTCATCTAGCTGGACAAATCTTAGCAATATGTCCCATCTTGTCACAATGGAAACATTGGTAGGATGATAAATCTTTTTCTCTTCTTTGACCTTTCTGAAACTTCTGGAATCTCCTTGGAGGGTGAGATTCTTTATGTATGAATTTGTTTTGGGGGTGAGACTACTTATGAGTTTCTTTTTGGAAGTAAGACCTCTTTCTTCCTCCTTTAGTATGAGTAGCTAGGGCTTGATCTTCATCTCTTTATAGCAATGCTTCTCGATTAGCTACTCTTGCTTCTTCTTGAACACATTCTTCCCAAAGACTGTCAAAGTGTAGTTTCTCCTTTCTGGCACAAATAGTTTCAATGAATGCATCCCAAGGTCTTGTGATACCATTAAGGGTTGTCATTATAAGTTCACCTTCATCTATAATATCTTCAATTGCTTCTAGTTGTTCTTTGAATTGTGATATTCTAGAGAAATATTCCTGAATTGTTTCTCCTTTCTGCATCCTTGTACTTTTGAGTTGATGTTCTTTCCTTCATACAATCTGGTTAGGAAATCAAACATTTCTTTTGGAGTCTTCTTTGAAGCCACTTGAGGAATCAAGTGATCTTTAATAGAATTTGCAATGACTCTTTTGGCCCTAACTGTGTCCTTTTGGTGTTTTTCTTTAGCTGCAGCATCAGCAGGTTCCAGTGCATCTTCTTTAATGAATCTTGCTAGGTCATTCTCTTCAAGAATAAGTTTAATCCTATACTTCCAGGCACAGAAGTTTTCCACACCTTCTAGCTTGTCAACAAGCTTAGTGCTTGCAGACATCTTTACCTGGAGGTAGGAAAATGACCAAAAATTGAAAATGCCCAGAATTTAATTTTGAACTTACCAGCAGGTGTGCTTGGCTGAGGCGAGTAGCCTGGTGCAGTTGGATTTCAAAAAATCCAAATTTTGCCCCTTCAAACTTGACCAACGAAATTCTGGACTAGTACTTCTGGTTTTCTTGTTTTCTGGTACCGGTGAAAACCAGGGTTTCACTTTCCGAGAGTTATATCCACTGAAAAGGTGTGTTGAAGGTGCCAATGAGTTCCCTAGGCTAGGGCACACTTTTCTAGATGATTTTTGGGATGAAATTCCTCTTCAATAAAAATCCCTAATTTTCTTATACGACAACAATGACATTTTTCTTTATCGAGTGAAAGATACTCTCTTCAGCTTAGATCTAATACCATGTTAAGGTTTAAGCTATTATTAGGTTTCTTTTCAATTTACTAGATAAACATAGCATAGATAGGATCATTGGGAGAAACACAATCACGAGATACACATCATTTATCCTGGGAAACCCTCTTGGGGAAGAAAACCCAACAAAAACTTCCTTAATATAGATAGTCAATACAGTGCCAAGACAATAAACCAAACACTAGAGAATATCCTCTACTAAGCAATGCGCCTCTCTCTCTTCCTTCTTCTCCAATTGCAGCTACCAAACTTGCACTCTGGATGATCGAGTGAGTGAGTGAAAAAATTAGGCGTTGGCTTCCTTTATTTATACAAATTGGTAGGTGCTGAAAAGGTGTCTCTTCATTGGGCAGGGCCGACTTGTCTTCTTAGTGGTTAAAACCACTTTAAATTGTCGGGGCGGGGACTTCTCAATTTGCATAATATGTTTAGGGTTTGACTAATCCGCAAAAGAGGATTTGGTCAATTACAATGCCTGACATGATCAATCCACAAAAGGGGATTGATCTAATAAAAAGTAAATCAATAATAAATAAAATACTCTTTGCAGTTACAATATTTCAACAATTATTGTAATAGAGTGCTACTCTTCTGGAGGTTTCCCTCTTGAAGAGGCAAGTGAACATTGTTTCCTATCAATAAAGGTATTATTATGGTGTTGTGCTTTTATATATTGTGTTGTTTCATTGTTAATCTCTGCAATATTTATGTTTTTCCACTATTATAATAGATCGGGTACCTTACAAGTGGTATCAGAGAACTTTCCTTGGCAGGAATTGTGGGTTAAATTTTTTTATGGTAAAGACGTATTCTGACGTCTTAAAACTACAGAGATCTGTCATTCAACGCATAAATCCGCGGTCGGGAAAGTATACACACGAGAAATACAAGAGGTACTTAAGCGCACATTGTTGGCCACCCTTGTAGCCTCTATTGGTACCCCTTTGGGTGGTAGTGCATCAGAAAACACTTGTATACGAACTAGCCTAGATATCCTGAAACCCTCCATAGATCAATCGCTTGGCTGCCTGACTGGTATAGTGCCACCGAGAACGACACTCGAGAAGATATTATCTAGTACCTAGGTAACTAGGTAGTATGGCTAAGGGTGTGGCCTAGCCTCCTTAGTTGGTGTCCTGAGATATTGGGCCGAGTATTACTGTTCGACCGCACGTATATCAAAGAGCTATAACACAATGCAAACCCTTGTCTGTAGAAACCCTAAACACCCTAACCCTTGGGATGGAAATATAGCAAAAAAGGAACATACAAAATCTATTGTCATGCAACCTTTCCTTTTGCATTCAGGTTGCAAAATTCCTACACATTTCTTCATGTTAAGAATTTGGCCATTTTTCCACTGCAGTATTATTCAGCTTCGAGTATAACTCCACAAAAGTAAAAAAAAGAGTATAGTGGTCTCGTTGGCACCCTTATTCGAGACCTATCCCATTGGATTCCTCTCCTCACCCTGATCGCAGAGGTACCTTCCCTTTTTAAGCCTTTTTTTTTCGTTGACCCAACACCCTTCGTGGCACCCTTATTTTCCACCTCTCCCATTGTATTCCCCTTTTCACACTAATCTTCATGGTACCTATCACCTATAAGTCCTCCTTTTCTATGGTCCCACCCACCCATTTCCCCTTACAGGAACCCCTCATATCTAAATGGCCACCACTCACAACCAAGACATGAAAGCTTCCATCACGCAGACCAAGGAGTCCATCGAGCAAGTGACTCTTGATCTCGCTTCCACCAATTCCCACATTACAAAATTCGAGACCTAATTCTAGCAACAATTTGACGCCATGGATGACAAATTCATGGGTGAATTTTCCACCCTTAGTCTATTTTCAACCAATTGTTGAACCACCCCCATGGCTCTTCCTCCTTGGAACAATTGTCCCACTTAGATGGTGTTGATTCCTCCCATTCTATGATCTTTCAATCCAACTCCTTTCATTGTGACCCCTATCTTCCCCGAATTGAGGTCAAAAAATTTAATGGCTCCGACCCCATGGGATGGGTCACTCAAATGGAGCATTATTTCTCTTTGCATGACATTACCAATGAATTGGCCAAACTTCATTATGTTGTTCTCTATCTGGATCCTGAACACTGGAAATGGTGGTAATGACGTAAGAATGCACGCCATGGGTATGTTGCATGGACCCAGTTTGTTGCAGAGCTCTATGAACATTTTGACACTGACACCCACTATTTGGGTCATTTGACCAAGTTGAAACAGTCAGGCACAGTGGAAGACTTTATAATTTCCTTTGAGCATTTGACCTTCAGAATGGAGGGCATAACAGATGTGTTCTTTCAAGAATTCTTTGTCAATGGCCTAAAGGATGAAATCTAAGCCTAGGTCATCATGGATCACCCTCAAACTTGGTTGGAAGCTACTAAACACGCCAAAGAAACCCAACAAGTTATTTTTTCCCAGAACAAAAAACCCTCTTTTATTCCTCGCCCTCGACCCACCAATCCTGCCCCCCTGCCACTCCCCTCAAGGTTAAGAAATCAACTAGGGCCAAAATGGCTAAGCGCCAACTCAAGGGTCTTTACTATAATTGTGATGAAAAATATTTTCTCGGGCACAAGTGTAAGAAACAAAAACTTTTTATGGCCATTTCAGAGGATGTTGTTGAAGAAGAGGTTGTCATTTTCCCTGTTGAAGAGTTACCCCCTTTCGATGCTACTACTGAGCCCATTGAACCACTAATTTCATTGCATGTCCTCACTAGCTTCTCTTCTCCCCAAACCCTCAAGCTCATTGGCTATATTAAGCATCGAAAAGCCATCATCCTGGTTGACAATGGAAACACCCATAATTTTATTCATCATCGCATTGCCCAGGAAACCAATTGCTATATTTGTGTCGTCAACAATTTTCAAATCGTGATTGCCAATGGCAGTTCCATGAAATGTGGTAGGCGTTGTGAAAATGTACATCTTCAAATTGGACAGTACCACATGAAATCTCATATGTTTTCCATCGACATGGGTGATTGTGACATTGTGTTAGGTGTTGAATGGTTACGCACTTTAGGCCCCATTTTCATGGATTTTAAGGCATTAACCATGAAATTCCACCAGGAAGGACAACAATATCAATTCCAAGGAATCACAGCAGGTTCTCCTGAGATCATCGATTCGCATCGAATGGAAAATATTCTCAAGAAATGTCATTCAAGTATTATTTCCCAACTCCATTCCCTTCAAGTAGTTGAGACACCCTCCATGCATCTTGACCTCCAATTTATCATATCCAAACACCAAGTTATTTTTTCCACTCCTCAAGGACTTCCCCCTTCTCGTGGTGTTCATGATCATTCCATTCCCCTTGTCCCTGGTATTCTTCCTCCCAATGTTTTCCCTTATCGTCATCCATTTTCCCAGAAGAATGAAATTAAAAAAATTGTGCAGGAGTTGCTTGAAGTAGGTGTTATATGTCCTAGTATTAGTCCCTATTTTTCTCTTGCGGTAATGGTACTCAAGAAAGAAGGTACTTGGTGCATATGTCCTTAATTTTGTGCCCTCAATAAACTCACCATAAAAGACAAGTTTCCCATTCTTGTCATTGATGATCTCTTGGATGAATTGAGCGGTGCTCAGTCCTTTACTAAAATTGATCTTCGTTCTGGCTACCGCCAAATATGTATGAAAGAATCAGACATTCCCAAGACTGCCTTTAGAACTCATGAGGGTCACTATGAGTTCTTGTTCATGCTCTTTTTCTTGTGTAATTCCCCCTCCACCTTCCAAAGTCTCATGAATCATGTCTTTCGTCCTTTTCTTCTTCATTTTGTCTTAGTTTTCTTTGATGATATTCTCATCTATAGCAAAACTTGGAAATACCATCTCGCCCATGTGGATCAATTTCTCCATCTACTCTCTCAGCACCAACTTTTCCTCAAACAATCTAAATGTGCCTTTGGCACCTCAGAAGTGGAGTACCTAGGTCATATTGTTGGCAAGGACAATGTACGGATGGATCCTAAGAAAATTGAAGCTATGCAGGATTAGCCTCGCCCTAAAACTATTAAGAGTTTGTGTGGCTTTCTAGGCTTAACAGGTTATTATTGCAAGTTTGTTAAGAATTATGGAAAAATTGCAACGCCTCTCACTACTCTCCTTAAAAAGAATGCCTTCACTTGGACTCCAGTAGGTGATCAATCCGTCCATGCCTTGAAAGAAGCTGTGTGCATGACTCTGGTCCTAGCACTTTCCGACTTCACCAAGACTTTTGTCTTGGAATGTGATGCTTCAGGAAAAGGAATTGGGGCAGACCTCATGCAAGACGGTCGGCCTTTGGCCTTCACCAACAAACAAATTTTAGACATAAATTTGGGCCAATCAATCTATGAAAAGGAAATGTTGGCTATTCTGCATGTCATGGATCTCGGGCGTCCTTATCTATTGGGGCAACGCTTCTAGATTAAAACTGATCACCGGAGCCTCAAGTATTTCCTGGAACAAATAATTTCATTCTTGGAGCAACAAAAATGGGTAACCAATCTATTTGGCTATGATTATGAGATTGTTTACAAGAAGGGGAAATAAAATGTGGTCATTGATGCTCTTTCCCAAAAATATGAAGAAGAAGGGTCCCTCTTTTCCCTCTCCTTCGTTGTACCTGATTGGCTCCAAGCTACTCGCTAAGAATGGTTGCAAGATCCCAAAATCTCTCACATGATCCAACAATTGCAAGCAAATTCTCCAACTTCTCCAAGGTACACTTGGCACAATAATGAACTTCGCTACAAAGGCCATCTATATTTAAGCAAGCATTCACAACTTAAATCTACAGTGCTTTCTGAGCTTCATGCTTCACCCTTCATTGGGCATTCAGGGTTTACCAAAACCTATGAAAGGGTCAAATGTTCTTTTTTGGGGGGATGGTGTGAAACAGGACATCCACACATTTGTGGTTGAATGTGATGTATGTCGATGCAATGAGGGAGAAAAAGTCAAATCCCCCGGCACACTCCAACCCCTTCCAATTCCCCCTTCTATTTGGTGGGATATTTCTATGGATTTCATTATGGGACTACCTAAATCCGGCAACAAGACAATCATCATGGTGGTGGTTGATCATCTTTCCAAATATGCTCATTTATGTGCTTTGTAATCCCTTCACCACGTCCACAATGGCTTAAGTTTTTATGGATAATATCTTCAAACTTCATGGCATGTCTCATTCTATTATCTCTGACAAGGATTCCACGTTCACCAACAATTTTTGGTAAGAATTGTTCAAGCTACATGGCACCCAATTACATCTCAGCACCGCCTATCATCCCTAAACTGATGGCCAAACTGAAATTGTCAACAACTGTTTGGAAACATATTTAAGGTGTTTTTCATATGACCGCCAGCATCAGTGGGCTCAGTGGTTACCACTAACTAAATGGTGGTACAACACATCTTACCATACAGCTACTTGCATGACTCCTTTTGAAGCAGTATATGGATAAAATCCACCATGAGTTCTCTCACACATGCCAGGTGTCTCTAAGTTTCAAGAGGTTGACAAAAATCCTATAGTATGTGAGGTCATTCTCCGTACCCTCAAAGACAATTTAATGATGGCTCAAAAATCGCATGAAGCAGCAAGTCGATCAAGGTCATTTTGAACATCAATTTGTTGAAGGGGGGCAGGTGTTTCTTCATCTGCAACCTTATAAGCAAATTTCACTCAAAGTTGAACATTGTCAAAAGCTTGATCCCAAATTTTATGGTCTTTATGCCATTCTCAAGCGTGTGGGGCCCATCACCTACCAATTAGTTATGCCCAGTGATTCTAATCTCCATCATATTTTTCATGTCTCATGCTTAAAGAAGGTGATTGGAACTAAGTGTTAAACTCAACCCTGTCTCCTTGAGTTGAATGAAGAAGGTTCCATTTGGTTACATCCCCAAGCAGTCTTAGACCAGTGTGAACATCGTCTTTGTTAGCGCACCATCCGGGAAGTGTTAGTGTAGTGTAAAGATACAACTCCAAAAGATGTCATCTGAGAGCCCGCTACCATTCTGCAACAATTTCCTCATCTCAAGCTTTGAGGACAATGTTGTTTTTCAAGGGAGAGGGCATGTTAGGGACCTAACCTCCCTAACCCCTTATGTAGGTAGAATAATATATTTCCCATGTAATAAAGGCCAAAATTATTTTATAAGGCCTATTTAATAAATGTGAACAAGTTAATGTAAGAAGACCTTATAGAATCTTTCGCTTCTGGAAAGATCTTCCGCTAGAAGGTTCTTTAGAAGATAGAATTAGTATACATAGGAGTAGGAGACATGAGAAGTCTTTGTCTTGAGAATTATTGTAATAGAGCGTTGTTCTACTAGAGGCTTCCCCCTTGAAGAGGCAAGTGAACATTGTTTTCTATCAATAAAGGTATTATTATGGTGTTGTGGTTTCATATATTGTGTTGTTTTCTTGTTATTAGCTGCAATATTTCTATTTTTCTGCTATTATAATAGATCTGGTATCTTACACATTGCAAGACAACATTCAACATGAAAGACACTGTCTCCATTCTATTTCCCTAGTCAATGTTGTTATAGCCCAAACTAGCAGCCCTTGTGAGGGTGTTCTTAGGGATAAGCACACAATGGGAAATGCACCATTGTCACCTTAGAATGATGAACCTTGGGTACTTTAGCTAAGGTGGTGAATAAACTATGCAAAAACAGCCTAACAATGGTTAAATGCAAGTACAAATGAATAATAACAACGAAATTAGCTCAAATTTACAAAATAGATGGTGAATCCCCCTATGATTTCACCAAAAATCTTCAAAATGAAATATAACAGCAATGAACCACTTAGGAGATGAATATCACCATTATAATGTGTTGGATATGCTTTATAAACAATCCATAAGTGAAATATAAGCTAGGGTGAAATGCACATTTTAGGGTTAAACCATAGCTTTAGGGTTTCACCAATTCTGAATTTTATTGTTGCAATTTAATTTCCATAATTAGCAAATACCTTAAATCGGCCACAAAAAAATAGATACAACTTTGAAGTACATTACCAATAGGGTTGATTTGTATTCTTATGGTTAGAAATTAACAATGAAGCATAAACCCATGAATGAAAATGCCTAGAAAATGAAAGTAAATCATTAGTTTTACATTAGACAATGAAATAAATATTATTGATAGTATATATTTTATATTTTTATGTATTTTTGTATTTTATGTGAGTTAAGCTTAGTGTCTTATCTCCACTTAGGACTTATGGGGTCCAGAAGTATGGCCCTCTAAGAATTGGTTGTCCACGTTTATGGATTATAATGACTATAGGGCCACAGGGGTAGTAGTCTCTTGTCTAATCAAGACAAACCATGAAAACCAAGGCCCTACAAAAAGGGTATCCTCAAGGGAATAGCCTTCACCAACAAGATCAAAAAAATATTTGAAAAGAATACTTAAAACCCTTGCCAAGGAGTATAGAACTAATCAAAACAAGAGATAAGCACTTACCAAATTGTTTTAGGGAAGAAGGAAGAGATGCAAACCCTAGACATCCTTCCTTCAAGTATTTGATAACTCCTCATTGGATCGATCTTGCTAATTTATGTAGAATCTTGAATCATTTCACAATAGCCTTTAAAAATACTAGGAAGAATAACCAAGAAATATAGAGATCCAAGAATTGACACCAAGAAAACACCAAGTAAGAATCTTCTATTAAATGGCTCCAATAATTGTCTCCAACAATTCACAACAATTTGGAATGAGAGGAGTGCCTTTATTTATAGATGAGACTCGCAACTATTTTCCATTCTTTATTCCCTAAATCTAGGTTAAGAAAATAACATAAAAGTGACTTGTCATCCACATAACTTGGAGACTAAGTCAAATTAAAATTAAAAGATGCTTTAACTGCAAGAAACACTCATAAAAGGGGGCAGCCTCCACAAAATGTGCTATAAAAATGCTCAAAAAATGTCCATAAATCCTTGAAATATGTCTCCAAAGCATGAACATGTCCATATATAAGGTCAAAGCAGCTCTATGAAGCATGGGAGTAACCCTCCAAGTCAAACAAATGGGTCGTAGAACCCCCAACAACAAGAATGACATCAAAATAATGGGTCAACCCTCATCAAAAGTCATGAAAGAAGTGCTCTAAAGTCCATCCACATCATTAAGGGTGAGTGTTGTGTCATCTCCACAAAGTGTAAAGTCACTTAAGTGACCTCCACATCATCCAAGTGGCTCAAATAAAACCCCATGACTATCATAAAGTATCCCAAGTGAGGTCGGCTCCTTTTAGGTGAGAAAAAACACTTTAAATGGTGCTAAAGGAGGGGAACGTTCTAGCATCTAACACATGGAAAGTGTAGAGGGTGTCCACGTGGATGTAAATAGCATGTTTGTGCCTTAGAGAGTGTGACCAATGCCTCAAAATCTGTGATATGCCTCCAAATTCATGAGATTGCCTCGAGAATGTGAAATTGGATAATCATGTGCAGAATTGTCTTCAAGGGCCCATGACGAAAGTGTGGTGCATACATAAGAAAGAGAGGGTCCATGTGGGGAAAAGTAGGTGTGCTAAACCATGGGTGTGACAACCCTTACAAAGTGCAATCACATTTTACATACCAAAATAATAAGTGAACGGTTAGGGCCCCATAAATCATGTATCCTAGTAGATCCACCTCAAAATGCTTGCATACCTACCCAGGACATAAATTCCTGACTTAGAGGGAGTTACCACCTCCAAGGGATAGTCGACCAGAGTAATAAAACCAAGAACCCTAATAATGGGGACTACAAGGACATGCTATGACCTTCCACTTAATGGGATCTAGGAAACCACTAACCAAGATGTGTACATCAAATCATCCCATCATGGCCACATACAAAGAAATCATCACACTTTGGGCTCATCGGGGTGGTCACGTCTCGTGAAAAAATGTAGGGTACACTGCAGAGGATATGGGGTGTAACAGTTGGCTCCAACTTAGGGACATGTGTTCATCCCAAGAACACATGAGAACTCTAGAATATTCTATAAATCTGTAGACCTGAAACATTCTCACAAAATGGATATTGATGATGATGATGATGATTAACGTCCACTAAGACCGAATTGGTCTATCGGACCTTAAGAGGGTAAATGATTACTTGTGATTCTTTATAATTTTGTTTTTGTGCTCGAAATGCAAGGGAGGGGAAGACACAAGTGCCTTATCCCTTCCTTGAGATAAAAATAAATCCAAGCATGAAATGAAATGAATGAAGCACATAACACCAACTTTTAGAGGATTCCATACATTGTAAGCATCATTTCCTTTATTCAAATAAGAACTGAAAATGAAACAATCAATCAAATGAAACACACATGTTAATATAATGCTCATGTTAAAGAGCCTATTCATTCTAACCTACTCTAACATAATAAACATAGCACACTAAGTAAAGTCATAAATTCAATGTAACCATTTAATGAGTTCATCAATACCTTGAAATTTACCTTTGTGTTTGGTCACAAACCAAAATAATGAAACACCAAGGATCAAATAAGCATACACATGTTGGAAATATTGAGAGGGGGGGTGAATCAATATTACCTTTTTAAACAATTAGTAATTACTTTGTTATTTTATTAATTGTCATAATAGATCAACAATGGACTTGTATTTAAAATCAATTATATAAATATAATTAACAAGAATTACAAGGATTATAAAGAATAATCTGAGATTGTGAAGGAAACCAATCCTCTTTAGAGCACCAACTCTTGGAGACACAAATCTCCTTCTTCAGGGCACCAACCCTAGGAAGCACCAACTCCCTTGTTTTCACACTTTACTTTGTAAAGGATATGAATCATTCCTTGCTCCTCCCTTCTACCCTCACTGCATAAGTATCTTCATCTTTCCTTATTGGACTATGCTTCTACTTCTTATCTTTTGATCTGGACTGCAGAGGCACTTATTCTTCATCGTTCTTTTCTTACTTATATAGTCTTCCAACTGGTGTGAGCTTTGAAGCATTGTGTCCCTTTGTTTGAACCATTGCACCTCTTCATTTAAATTAACAATAATAATGTTTGCCATTTAATTTAGAATTAGTATCTTCCTCTATTATTATTCACATATTATCATGAAAGTTTTTCAATTTAGTAAGAGGGCTTTTCATAAATCGATCACAAGTATGGATCGATATTTTTTAACTCGATTCCATGCCTCTTTATTCCATTCTTATGCTTCTGATGTGTCCTCGGTTCTCCAATAGATCATATTTGAGCTTTTACTAGCTCTTTGTATTGTTATGTTGTTCTTCTTGAGTTTCCTTAAGGAAACAGAGTTAAACCCCAAGCACTTTATCTTTCCTTTATGTGATTGGTGCTAGAACCAAGTCCTTCGATACACCAACCTTCGGGATTTCCACTCTCGGAGTAAATTTTTTCGAAGTGTGTATACTCAATTTACTAGTAGATCGAATGATTCTTATTTAATCTGTGGTTGAGTGGATGGTTCGCGCAAACTCAACAAGGTGTTTTGTTAATGGCCTTCCCACTGTGCACTTTTGGATCTTGATCGTGGATCTTCCTCCTCGATGGATGATCAAATCTTATCTTGGGGCTTCGGTACTCCAAGACTCCTATTTGTTCGAAGGTTGGATCTCCTTGTACTATTTTGGTTACATTGACTAATCTGATGATCACGATTTAATCTTGCATTGAGATCTACGGTCCGCACTCTTTCAACATACTGAAGATTTTAACACTTGGCCATTGTGCTTGATCACCGGTCGAAAATTATCCCGAAATATATCAACGATGAGCGTTTCTTTGGGACTTCTGCGAGTCCTTAGGCACAGAAGTTGATATAAGGAAAAAGGAATATTCTTCAATTCCTTTTCTTCAGAGTAAAATAAAAGGGTGAATTGTTTCAATCCGACAGGAACGGCTCCGAGAGGGAATATTCTTCGATACTCATGGTTGACATGGACCCATAGTATGTGTGCCACGTGTCACCCTAATTCGTGACTTTCACAGACCTTATGTGCCATATGAATTTTGGCACTTGTCACCATCTGATTGGGCCACATGTCCTTGCTGACATGGTCCTGCTGCAATGTGTCACTCGGTTGTCTTACTATGTGTCTCGTCCTAGTTCAAAAGGAATATTTTTCGATTCTTTGTCTTCAGAGGGATGCCACTTCCACATTCTTCATCTCTCTAAATGGATGGTATCAAATGGAATATTCTTCATCTTCGGAGGGATGCCACTTCCACATTCTTCAGCTGGTATCGAATGGAATATTCTTTGACTCTTCATCTTCGAAGGGATGCCACTTCCACATTCTTCAAACTCTTTGAACATATGGAATCAAATGGAATATTCTTCGATTCTTTGTCTTCAGAGTGTTATAGCAACTCTTCTCCACCAGACTCTGAATATCTTCCTCCAAACACCAATCGATAGTTGCCACATGTTACCTTTCTGGACATTGAATAAAGGGTATCAAAGAGGAATATTATGTTCTGATACTTTGATTTCGAAGTGTTAAAGCAACTCTTCTCCACTGGACTCTGAATATATTCCTCTGAACACTAATCAATAGTTGTCACATGTTACCTCTAGATTCATCAATCAAGATCACCCCAAGTTAATCTCCCACGTTGTTCTAGTCCTAATTCAGGCCCACTCTGCCTTTATTTGGTGTGATCCTTCTCGACCCCGAGAGGTTAGATGGTTCCCGATAAATATCCAACGGTCACGACTACTTGAAGTCTTTTGCACAAGATTTCTCTACCTGCAGAACTTTGTTTCGGCTTCATTTGAATGCACTAACTCCTCCTGAGGTTTGGGTTTATATTGAATTCATTTTCACCTCACGCTATGTCTTCAACACAACCTTCTACGTTATCTCTCATGAAATTTTCATCTCATCACCTGCACTTTGTTGACATCAATGACAATATCATACCATTGTGTCCAACAACACCAACATCTCCTTTACCTTTATTGATCCAAAACTTGAAGTAAGATCATAATTGGGTGAGGGATACAATTATGCCAAGGCTTACCTATATTGTTGCAAGCTTCTTTGATTCAGATTTGGATAGGGCTGATGTAATCATCTTTCTTGTCATAAGCATAAGGAAAACCATCATTGCTACTCATCAAACCATCAAGCAAGAGGGGCTTAAAAGGCATCTCCAATAGAAACTTACAAGAATAATGTTTCCCCTCCTTGTTGCTTTCAATCATGTATGAATGAAACATGATAAGTACCATCAGATATGAAAAAATATGTAAACCCATGACTCATGGCTGGTTTCACTTGTACGTAGAATTGAAAATTCTTGTAATAATCCAAAAAGTGAACATGTTGATGTCTACCAAAAATTTCATCTTCAAAACCATTATCACTAGATGGATTTTCTTGAATGTGGAGGTCATGAGTTGGGAACTTCCATGGCTAAAAAATTTATGTTGTCACGTGGCCATGAAAAACCACTTCCTATACATGTAAATCAGCCTCATTGGCGAGATGACATGGATATTCTTGCATAATGAAGTTAGATTTGCATTCATTGACTGTGTTTGGCGGTCGTTAAGACCAAAATATTCATTTTTACCTTCATAAACATCACCATCTGTATCATAAATGGGATCCCCGTCAAAATAAAAACAACTTATATCCCATTTGTGTCTTTTAATATGGAGAAGAGCATCAATATTCTCAATCTCTTTGTTGTCATGATGCTAATCAAATAAGGGCTTCTCCATTAGATTTTCCTTTTCCAAGATGCTAAAAGATGTATCATGAAACTCAAAATATTGAAAATGAGTATAGCATATCAAACCCTTGGTTTCATGTGGCGGAGAACAAATAGATGATTGGATGCTTGTGTCATCAAAGATTTTTTCATATACCTGGTCTTCAAATGTATCTTGATTTCCAATGGGAGCATGAGCAAATTCTTCATCATTTTCTTCCTGAGGATTTGTAACAAAATCTTCAATGAACTCGTCATCTTCAAGAGAACAACAAGGTGCTTCTTCAAGTTTTTATTCAACAAGATCATCTATGTTAATCAAATCATTAATTTCCTTGACATATTCAACATGGAGTACATGTTCCTCAATCTTTTATGATTCTGAAATGTTGTGAAATAATGGGTTATGGGAGGGAGGAGAGGGGTGAGCTTCTTATCGATTGGTTTCATTGTCTTTATCAGGAGGTCCAAGGCCCTCTTTGATGGGCCTTAGTGAATCATAAAATTTTCTGACATGTTGGATAGTGGACATCCATTGCTCATAACAGCCCCAATGACTGCAAAATGCTTCTAGAAACACCAAAAAAGATGGAATGTCTCCCTTACCGAGAGATTCAAACCAAGGCTTTTCATCATATTCCAAACCAAGTGCAAAAAATTTCATCATGTGATCTTTAGTAATGATGTCAATGTCTATACAACATTCAAGGAATTTTGAAAGATGGCATGAGGTTGAATCTCCATTCCCACAAAAATTTGGAATCTCTCCTAGATCCACATCAGGTTCCTCATGATAAAAAGCTCAGACATTTGAGGAGTCAAGAGGGTCAAAACAATGGATAAACTTATAAAATTCCATTGTGGAGTTGCCAAGATGAGCTTGCTTCAATGAACCTTCACAATTGGTGGATGTACTCACTTCTACATCCAACAACGTTTTCAAAATCTATGCTTTGAATCAATCCCAGGTTATCTTTCAACCTTTCTCTTGCAATGTAACCCTTTGTATTTTCTTTGAGTGAAGTCGCCAAATGAGACAAATCAAGGTTAGCAATAACAATAATCTCATCAAGATACAAATGCAAGAAAACTTACTTAATAACCTGGCAGAATGATGTTGTCAAGAACTGGGAAACGACCACCAAAAACGTCCCCGAAAATGGTGTCTTGGGGATAATAAAAACACAGGAAATGCACCATTTTTACCTAATTACAATCTCCCCTTCACTTTAGTCCAGCTCCTTGAAGCCATGAGGGTATCCCAGTCCTTAGAAACAACATGTATAGTGCAAGTCACTTCCAACTACGCACTTCAATATATGTTAGATAGACCAATGCCTTAGTAGCCAAATGCATTAAGAATATTCAACCAAGGGTTAGGGAAATAAATAATAAAATATAAATATGGTTAGGAGCTAATTATATGAGTGTTGATATTTGAAATTAGTATGCTACAGTAGAAGTACAAATCAGCACCAAGAAGTCACTCTTTAGATGAAGAGAAAAATACCTTTAATCGCTCGAGAGTGAGATCTAATTGCAGAAATCAATAATGAATGATAAACCTGAGTTCTGCACTGATTGCATGTTTTGAAATGAACTAGCTTGATGTTTTCCAATAATTCAATAAGCTGATATATGATCATAATAATAAAAAACACAAAAAATGCAGATTTTAGTTTAGGAAAAGTACCCTGGGAGTGCCTAAAAGCACTTCGAATAATGAATCTTGGGTACTTTATCTAGGGAAATGAAGAAAATATGAAAAATCGTCCTGCAATGATTAAATGCGAGTACAAATGAATAATAACAATGAAATTAGCTCAAACTTGCAAAAATAGATGGTGAATACCCCTAGGGTTTCACCAAAAATCTCCAAAATGAAATATAACAACAATGAACTGCTTAGGAGATGAATTTCACCATTAGAATGTGTTAGATATTATTTATAAACAATACACAAGTGAAATATAAGCTAGGGTAGGGTTAGAATGCACCTTTCAGGGTTAAACCCTAGCTTTAGGGTTTCACCAATTTTGGTTTTCATCGTTGTAATTTAATTTCTAGAATTAGTAAACACCTTAAACCAGCCACAAAACGCTAGATACAACCTTGAAGTACAATACCAATAGGGTCTATTTTCCTTCTTAGGATTAGAAAAACAATGAAGCATAAACCCACAGTTGAAAATGTCTAGAAAATGAAAGTAACTCATTAGCTTTACACTAGACAATGAATAAATGTTTTTGATGGTATATATTTTGTATTTTTTTGTATTTTTATGTTTGTTTCAATGAGAATATATATTTATTTTAAACTAACAATATATTATAGTCTTATTAGAGTCGTAGAGAGCCTTATTGGTGTACTAGTATCATTGACTTTGAGTCCTAATTTGAGTAAGTCTTAGTCCATGTTTCATGTTTCCAATGAATTGAAGACTCCAAAGTTGTTAAATATCACAAAATATATTTTTTTGAAGGCTTGGATAAATCATAACCATAGTTACTAGATGATATTTTTGACCACATTTTCTGACAAATAACAGCCACAATGCAATTCTTTAATGAGAGTACCCAATTGAATATTGTAACTATGTTGATTGATATTTAACATTTTGACAATGCGTCCATAATGAAGCATTTGATAGTGGAATTGTCGATAGACGATCTTGATAGAAAGATGAAATCAAGTGAGTTAACCATGATGCAATGAGAAGGCTACATTTTGAGTGTAGTGATCAAATGAAGAAGATCCCAATGATGACTCATGGATTTATGTGGTGTATGGTTGTACTTGAGGTGCTTCCTAAGAAGTGAAGAGTTAAAAAGAGTAGGTTAGAAATCATTTGACAATTATATGATGCAAGGAGTAGAAATGAAATTTGAAGATGATAGCTTGTGAAGATATTGTAACATAAATTGAATTCTTTCTAAACTAGAAGATGTGAGATTTATGGATCCTCACAATAACAACATAAGAGGCATTCAAGAATTTGGCAAATGAAGATGGGGCACATGGACAAAAATAATGAGATGTAACTAATGATTTAATCTATCATAACATAGAATGGAAAGCACATTCCCTTGGGCTATGATCGTGGAGTCCAATCAAATAGAAGAAAGTAATTTGATAGAGGAAATGTTTATATAATATTAGAACCCCATAAATGATTATGTTGTTCTGTAGTTTTGAGAATGTGAAATTGATTGTTTTTGTATGCAGCAAGGGAACTTATTCAATGGAAGACAAAGAGCAACGAGTAATGAGCCATGATAAACCTTGTATACATGCATCTCCCTATATAAGTAGTAGTAGTTGTGATTTAGCACATGGACAAAAATAATGAGTTAAGTAGTAGTAGTTGTGATTTAGCACATGGACAAAAATAATGAGTTAAGTAGTAGTAGTTGTGATTTAGCGCATGGACAAAAATAATGAGTTGTAACTAATGAGTGATTCTATCATAACATAGAATGGAAAGCACATTCCCTTGGGCTATGATCGTGTAGTCAAATCAAATAGAGGGAAGTAATTTGATAAAGAAATTGTTTCTATAATAGTAGAGCTACATAAATGATTATGTTGTTGTGTAGTTTTAAGAATGTGAAATTGATTGTTATTGTATGCAACAGGGGCACTTATTCAATGGAAGAAAAAGGGTGAAGAGTAACGAGCCATGATAAACCTTGTACACATGCATCTTCCTATATAAGTAGTTGTTGTTGTGATTTCTTTACCTAGACATATTGATATGCATGATTGGTGCACAATGACAATTCTTTAGTAGTACCAGATGTCCAGAATGTTGCCCAATAGTTGTTTCAAGGATGAAGAAACGTTTTAGTTTAAGGAGGATGTTGTGAGGCCTCCTTGGTGTTGAACAACTGAGAGGGGGGGTGAATCAGTTGTTCCCGTGCTTAAACAATTATGCTTCTTTTTAAATTCATTACAAGGCACTCAATGATGATCACAATAATGCAGGGAAATAAGCAATGGCACATTCAGCATCAGTCACATATATGAGAAACTCAGAGACAGATATTTTCCTGAGGAAACCCATACAGGGTAAAAACCTCTTCTTCTTTATATGATAAGTATTATTTACATTCTTTACATTATCATACATATGAGCACCAACTCATTGTGAGGCTACAACCTCTGTTTTGCAAGCTGCAACTTGCTGAGAGCACCAACTCTCTGTTTTTCTCTAGCACCCACTAGAAGGAATCACCAACTCCCTAGATTCTCTAGCACCAACCAGAAGGAAGCACCAACTCCCTGGTTTCTCTAGCACCAACTAGAAGGAAGCACCAACTCCCTGGTTTCTCTAGCACAAACTAGAAGGAAGCACCAACTCCCTGTGTTCAAGCTCCCACTTGAACCTCTGAGGACACCATTCCTCCCTTGCACCTCCCTACCACCCAAAAATATAAATCTTTGCTAATGAAACTTATCACAGTGATACAATATTTATCATTGGCTTACCAGATTTATCATTGTTCTGCTATACTACGCTGCTATGTCTGCATCAATGTCTTCTGCACACTCCTCTACGCTTTATGTTCCTCTCACGTTACGCATTGTGTGCCATCTCCATCTGATCCACCATTCTTTTGCTCTGCATTTCAGCTGTTGTACTCTCCTCCTTATGCCCTCTTGAGTCCCTCATAACAACCGCAACTGAATCTCTTCTATGTATTGTGTACTTATAGCTTATGTGCACCTTGTGCATGCAATGTGCACAATGCCTCTGCATGCTCACACTGCGTCAATCTCCTCCACATCTCGAGTGCTCTGCCTGATCATCGCAACTCTTCAGCTTCTCTGGTGGTTCCCACTACGCGTCGAGCATCACTGGGTGTTCAGCTGAGATTCCTCACCCTCTCTGGCAGTTGAGACTCATCGTCCTCTCTAGCACAGTCGAGCTTATCCTTTCTATTTCAGTTACAGAATTCAACGCTCATCCATCTGTCAATCCCCTCTAAGAATAGTCTTCATTCACTAGAAGAAGCTTGGAGACTCTTCAACTCCTCTGGCGGTCACACAAAAGTCTCTTCGAATCTTCTTGCAGAAACCATCAATGGTTTCTAGCAGTTCCACTGTGAAGAGCAACATTAGCCCTCCGATCATACTCAAATTCACCTGCACCGTTGGATTGGCTCCATGGGATCTTGCATTCATTTCGACATTTCGGCATTCGACAATTCAACATTCGTGTGACCAAGTGTCTCGACACTCCCAGTAGCGATCCCCGAAACTCCGAAAAGGAGCTTGTCTGCACTAGCTCCTTCCCCCATCTTCCACCGATGTGACCACAGGCTACATCCATTTCACCTTTTCGGTATTTTCGCAAACTTATGACCTTCATCGACCCTGATCGACGATCCACAATCTCGATGAATTGACGGTCCAGATCTCATCGTGAATTCGCATCTCGTTGTTCCTTAGATGGAGGTTCTCATCACTCCAAGTCGTGATAGGTGAGACTCCGAGATGGAGCTTAGATCAAGGGTCCAGAATCTTGGTGTATTGACAATCTAGATCTCATCGTGAATTTGCATCTCGCAATTCCTTAGATGGAGGTTCTCGTCACTCCAAGTTGTGATAAGCGAGACTCCGAGATGGAGCTTAGATCAACGGTCCAGAATCTTGGTGTATTGAAGGTCCATATCTCATCGTGAATTCGCATCTCGCAATTCCTTAGATGGAGGTTCTCATCACTCCAAGTCACGATAGGCGAGACTCCGAGATGGAGCTTAGATCAGCGGTCCAGAATCTTGGTGTATTGACGTTCCAGATCTCATCGTGAATTCGCATCTCGCAATTCCTTAGATGGAGGTTCTCATCACTCCAAGTCGTGATAGGCAAGACTCCGAGATGGAGCTTAGATCAACATTCCATAATCTTGGTGTATTGACGGTCCAGATCTCATCGTGAATTCACATCTCGCAATTCACGCCCGAGATCTATTCTTGTCTACTGCGTGCTACTCCTCTCTGAATTCATATCTGACGGTCATCGGGGATTCTGAATAAGATCCAACGTTCATTGTTGCTCCTCCTCTTCCGTTATCACTGCGTTGTTGATCATGTTGATCTTTTCCATCGTTGTTCTTTCCATCAATGACAAGCTCACTCCCAACTGTAAACCTTCCAACAATCTCCCCCTTTGGCATTGATGGCAACCCTGAACGGATGCGCTAATCTGTTTGGACCTCCAACTGTAGCATCCGATCCAGACTACTCATTTTCTCCCCCTTTGACATCAATGTCAAAGAAAACACGCTCCCCCTGAGCTGTTGCAGTATTTTTATGAGGTATCAGATATGCAATCAATACAAGACTCCCCCTAACAGGATGGACTTTCTTAGATGTGAGACGGGATAACACCCAGCTTCTGTCTGAGATATTCAAATGGTGTCTTGGCTAGAGGTTTAGTA
>ML834084.1:0-12170 GCA_009831015.1 Picea engelmannii | reverse complement strand
TAGAATGGTGTGGAGGAGTCTTTCATCCCCGAGACCAAGCTGTGGAACAAGGTGAGTGGATATTTCACCACTGAGTTGCTCACAAGGGTTTGTACAACAAAACCCCCAAACTGAATGCTCAAGAGCAATAGCAAATGATAATCTAAAACCAGAATGAATAATAGGTGCACCCCAGCCTCTTACTTATACTTTTCCTTCTAATTCTCTGTTGAGTTAGGTTAACTCCCAGGGTTAATCTTCTATTCTTCTGTTGAGTTATCTTTTACTTCTTTATCCTTTTCCTTTCTTAAGTCAACTTAAAAATATAACTTTTAACTTCTTGACTTTTCCCCCCTCAGTGTGAGACTATGACCTAGTGGGGGTGCCCAGGCCACTGAGTCTCCGCATCACCTCTCTAAGAGGTGGGGGACATTACAAGGGCTTGTGGGGTTTCTACTTCTTCTAGGATATTCTCTTGTCTTCCATAGGTCTTCATGAAGGGATCAATTACCTTCTTTGGATAATCTTGTGTTATTTGTCTCTCCACCGCCTTGCTTTCCTTTCCCATGACTTCTAAATTTTCAAGGACCTTAAAGTTGTTGGTGATTGATTTGGACTATCTTTCCTAGATTATCTTTGTTTGTTGTGGTTGTTTAGCTTGTTGCTTTCTATGTGTGTTATTCACTTGCATAAATGGGTTCTAATTCATTGGGTTTGAATTTTTCATAGGTTGCTTAGTCCAATCCTCCCAGCAAAATGCCCATGCTCATGGAAAAAGTGCATTTGAAGGGAAGTTTCCCCTTCTCCAAATCCACTTCCACACAAATTTAGGAATGGGTGTACAAATTTTATTGTGGTTCATCTCAATCAATGAATCAATCTAGTTTGTCCCCTATGGCTTCAAAGGTGCTTTCATCCCAGAATATTAAAGGAACATCGGGCATCTTGACCAATACAGGGGCTACCATGATTTTCTCTTCTAGGTTATAGTTAAGGGACCAATGGATTAAGAACATTCCCCAATGCTCTACGAAGTAGGGGCCAAAGTGAAAAAAAAAAAGCATATCCTCCTTATTATGGAGTAAAAATATCAAAATACTCTTAGGCACATGCAAACAGAGATATATAGCGTTTTATCTTAGGTAACCACAACTCTGTAATCCTTGGGCTAGGCCAAAGGCTTACTTTCCAATCAAAGTGATCTGGATGGATCTAGGGAACATCAAAGAAGTTTCAGAAGTGTCCCAGAATGAATAGAAGTATCCTAGGAGGCTCAGAATGGCCTCAGCAAGCAAAGAAAGGGCAACAAATCAAAGTTCCCAAAACTCCATTAAAACTACATGATCGCGAAGAGAGCATCGCAAGCTTTCCAACGGCGCGTCAAACGAAATTACGGATCAAAAGTTATAAGCGGTCAAAGTTCTAGTCAACGCAACCCAGTTAGCAGGGATGAGTCAGCATCCATACTGCTGACATCAACATCCGTACATCCTATGTGGCAAGTGCAAAGAGTGACACGTGTCATGATGACATCAGCATGCCACATGGCAGCACCAGAGGCTGCCACGTGTCACTCGAATTTGAGCTTTTCAGGGTGCCATATGGACGACTAAAAATGTGCCACATGGCACCCCAGGTGATGCCATGTGGCACCACCTAGAAGGTGCCACGTGTCCAGGATGACATGGATGGTCTGGTACAATGGTGACCTCAACAACTGGGTGGACGAATCAGAGGCTGCCACGTGGCCCAATGGGGAGGCACCACGTGGCACCCCTGAAATGCTCAATGAGGTCCCGTGCAAAAATATTTAAAAATGTATATATATATATATATATATATATATATATATATATAAAACAGCTGCCAAATTTGGGGTAGTTCCACCAAATTTGGTGGTATATTCCACCAGCTGCCAAATATAGCAATTGCTAAATTGTCCGCCATAATCTTTGCCATGTTTAGAGGAGCGCGCCAAAACGGTCTGCCATATTTGGCGGCGCGCGCCAAAACGGACCGCCAGAATTAGCAGAGCACACCAAAAGGGGGAATCCATGGGATTTGACCCCAGAACCTCCCCAACAGCTAGCGCCTTAATATAGCCACTCTAACCATTTAGGCAACGACCTCATTAATGCTCAAATGCCCGAGAAATGATATAAGAAGGGGGCTCGGAGGCCGAGTTCGGAGACGGTGCATTAGACACACACCAGCGCATGGAGCACGAGGCAGGAACTGAGCACGCCTGTACGGAATGTACGGGCTGTACGGATTTTGGCACGTAAATCGAGGCAAGGTTGTCTCTTGAGTCCAGAAAGTGCTCGACTCAGATCGTGGCGTGGAGACAGTCATTTTTAGGTAAAATGACACCACGAACACAGTGGTGATGTTAGTTTCTTGATTTGAGCAAAAATTTGACAGCTTCATTTCAGAATGAGTCATTTATTGCATATGCAATGGCACGATAACCGAGGCAGAGGTGTCTCTTGGGCCTGAAAGTGTCCAACTCAGATGGAGACGATTTGATAGTTATTTTTGGGTAATTTGGCGACGCAAATTCAATGACGAGATCTGTTTTTGCAGCAGAGCTTCATATCAACAAGCTAAGTGTTGGAGAAGCCAATGTAAGCATGTTTTTCATTATGTTGTTTTGTCATTAAATGTTGCAGCATAGCATGTGTGTTATAGGTCTGAAGGAGCAGAGAGAAGTTGCAGCAAGTCATCAAGATTAGCTTATTCCTTCTATCTATTTGTTTATGATCTTCTTTCACATCAAATCAATCAGTTATATGTGACAGAGAAATTGTGGCACTTGCATGACAAGTGGCCAATGAAGTAGTTCTGATTCTCGTGGGTTCCGAGATCTTTTGCATGGGCTGCATATTTATGTTTTGGATCTGAGCAGCAGATCTAAAGCTTTTTATGGCTCCATGTTGATGGGGGTCATATTTTATTCTTCATCTTTTTATGTATTGAGTATGTGGGAATGATGTCCATGTCAGCATCATGGATGCCTCATGAGTAGAACTTGTGAAGTTGATACATTCCTGATCACATTCTGATATCTTGTTGCCATCACCGAAGAGGGACTTTGGCCTTACAACTTGTAAAGGAGAGACATCATTACATCGAGAAGAATAAAGCGGTCAGGCTTTGGAGCATGACCCGGAGAGGTAGCCCACTGCAAGGGTGAACTCCATTATCAAGTGAAGTGTCTTATTCATTATGTGTATTATGTTCTTATGTTGTTTTTCCATGAATTTCTGCACATAGGATGTTAAAGGCAAGCATGACATATTGCACATAAGGAAGACTAAAGAGGTTTTCATTCACTTCCAATTCAAGCACATAGACTTCAAATTTACCTTTTATTTCATATCACTCAAGTAAAACGATCTATTACTTACCCTTTTGAAGGAGTGACAGAACAACCAATTGTTGGAAACTTATCGCTCCCGGATTTAGATCACAAAGTCTATTCGATTGGAGTGAGTGTTTTTTTCCTTGGATATGGGGATTGGAGTTCCAGTTCAGGGATGGAGTAAAGCTTTTCGTGAACCTATCCTTTAGATGTTAAGGACCCTTGGTCGAATTCAATGTGCTAATCAATTGTTTGAAGGATTCAATTTCAAATGTGAACACTTCCTTCAAATGTGTTTTGGTGGGTGTGTTTCTCGTCATTGTCTCTCCCATGATTGAGACAGTTTAGGCATGAAATCTCTACACTAATTTGAGCAATGAAGTGGACTGCAATTTGATCAAGGCATCGATGATCTCCCAGATCATTCACAAAGGCAATCAAATCTCGAAGTTTGTAGCTAGATCATGTGCTAAGGAAAACATTCACAGAGTTCAAGGTGGCTAGGGAATACTAGCATGGAATCTTTGTATTATGAATCATGGAAAAATCATTCATAGAGATGATGGTAGAGTTTGTGGTGCCTAGGGTAAATCCTAGCCAAGGGAGAACTTGATTTCCTCATGTTGCTTGAGGTATAAACTCCCACGGGAATTGAAGAATGGGGAAAGATGTATAAAATCAATGCTTCTTGTTGGTTGATTTAGCAATAGCATAAACAAAACACACACTAATATGTTTATCCACTTATGCATATATCTTCGACTAATAAAATACTCATGTAGGACGAAAGGCCACGTGGATGTTAGGATTAGCAAGGCCACATGGATGCTAAAATTACCTACTAGATTTGGTGTAATATGCTTTGGATATCAGGTTGTAATTCTAGACTTCTCTTGTTGGTGTACCGCTCTCAAAGGTGGGTTTTTTTTTTTTTCATTGTGGTTCATCTTGAAGACTACATCCACGGAATAATGCACATCCTGTTATTCACGGAGAATCAAGGAATGGCCGATTTACAGTCATATTGGCTCAGAAGGAGCAAATGTCATCAAAGCGATATTTAAACCTCAGACGTGGCGAATACACACAATTCCTCCCAACCATCCGATCAAAGGTGATGTAAAACATTTTGCAAAATAAATGATGCATTTATAAAGTAAATAACAAATCTAAAGAATCTTTCGAAATTTTTTTAAAGAATAAAAATGATGCATGTTTGGAGAAAGCCACTTTATAATGTACAATGATGCATGTCGGGAGAATGCCAATATAAAATATACATTTTAGCCTCATCCATTTCAAAAATTCTAAATTAAAAAATAAAAATAAAAAATGGCTTGTTACCATTTTCCAAATATTTTAAATGTGAGAAAAGTAAACATTCGCAAATGATGAATTCATTTTTTAAATATAGTATTATTCCAATTATCAAAAATGTAAAAGTTTTATATTCTTCAATTAAAATTATCAAAAATGTTTTACTTTTAAATGTGAGAAAAGTAAACATTCGCAAATGATGAATTCATTTTTTAAATATAGTATTATTCCAATTATCAAAAATGTAAAAGTTTTATATTCTTCAAGTAAAATTATCAAAAATGTAAAAGAAGTAAATTTGATAAAATAATAATAAAAAAAGTTTTATATTCTTAGGGAAATTTGACAAAATAAAAAAGGTTTAGGAGATTTGAAGTCAAATATGGAAGAAAAATAAATTAGAAGTAAATTTGATAAAATAATAATAAAAAAAGTTTTATATTCTTAGGGAAATTTGACAAAATAAAAAAGGTTTAGAAGATTTGAAGTCAAATATGGAAGACAAATAAATTAGATGAATTGAAAAATAAAATAAAAAAGGTTTGGAATATTTGAAGTCAAATATGGAAGAGAAATAAATTAGATGAATTGAGAAGACATTCAATTTATCTTTTTAAGTGCGCATATATATTATTCATTAAAATAATTTATAGAAAATCATCGCATTCAATTAGTGTTAGATGAATTGAGAAGACATTCAATTTATCTTTTTAAGTGCAAATATATATTATTCGTTAAAATAATTTATAGAAAATCATTACATTCAATTAGTGAAAGAGTTATTTTTTTATTATTCTTTTTCAATTTAAATGATATTTTCAATATACAACAAACTTGATGACCCCCCCAACTTCATATGGATTGCATTCTTGATGTGAGTGTTTTTCTTAAATAATAGCTTACATACTTGATGACCCCCCAACTTCATATGGATTGCATTCTTGATGTGAGTATTTTTCTTAAATAATAGCTTACATAGATTTTACAAAGTTAGCCACCTTTTATTAAATCAAATGCACATGCCAATTTATCTACATATTTCAATGTTAAAGTATCAAGTAGGTCTTTGTTTAAGGGATTAGATTAATGTTATTGGCTAACTTATTCTTGCTCATCTGTTGAATTGAGTTGAACTGCCTACCCTGGTCCCTTTAAGAATGAGTCAATTTAGGTGATGGAATCTTCCCACCATTCAATCCATCCATCTTCTCCTCTCAACCTTGGAATAATATTCAATATTCTTTGAATACAATTTAGGTAGTTTTGATTTTTTAGGTAGGAGACATTTATAATGTGGTGGATGTTAGATATATCCATTTTAGTAGCTCCCCATTAAATGGAGACGTGGATAGGTTGGTTGTCTAACTTTGTAGCCTCCCGTAGCACTTGAACAAGGCTAACTCGCCCATATTAAAAAAATAAGGTGTTTTATTTAAAAATCCTGGCCTTGTCAAGTCTTTTAAGGACCCTCTCATTCATCTGAAGGAACTTTGATGAAGTAAATCAAAGTTCAACTGAATCTTTCATTCTAAATTTGTTGGGGTCAATAGCTTGAAAGCTAAATTTGAGCATAAACCAAGCTTCATATCTCCTTGAGAGAGTTTATTGGGAAGCATGCCTACCTTGTCTTCTTGACCATCAACCATATTAAGAACTTCATAGATAGGCTAGTTTTGGTGAGTTAATTATCCTTTTATCTCTAGAAGTGTGCATTTTCTTATGTGTTGTTGGCTACAATTTTATTTTTTTTTCGAAGAAAACCTCAACGGATGCTAGATTTCTCAATTCTTTTTGGACTACATTTTGGGAAAAGATGGACACCAAGTTGAAGATCTCTACATATTTCCATCCGCAAACAAATGGGCAGATAGAAGTAGTCAATAAGACTTAGTTTACATTTTGAGGGGTTATAATTAGAAGCATCCAAAGACCTGGGAAGAAAATATGATGTTTATTCAACGCTCTTATAACATATTAGTTTATACTTCTATTGGTAAGTCATCTTTTGAAACTTGCTTTGGGTATTTTCCACGTTCACCCTTGAATATTGTATATGGACAACAAGGAGGAGTAAGGGAAGATGTTATAGGAGAAGCATTGAAAACAGATAAATTTGATGAAAAAATTAGGCAGATTTATTTTCAAGTATAGGAGACATTGAAGAAGTCACCAGAAAGGTACAAGGCTTGATATGATCAACACATAATTGAGAAAACATTCAAGGTGGGAGACAAATTTTGATTGCAACTTAACAAAGAAAGGTTGCAGGGTCTTGGTAAGAAGATCAAGGTTGTGCAGTATGGCCCTTTTGAGGTATTGGAGAAGTTGGGTGATAATTCCTACATACTCAGTCGACCCCCATATATGTGCATTTACTCCATAGTGAATGTGGAAAATCTGAAACTCTATGAGCCTTCCATGTTGGATTAGGAAACTAAGGAGTAGGTCTTACCTACCATAGAGGAATTAGCACTAGAAGCTCAAGCAAAGTTACAAAACAATTCCATAACTAACATACAAGAGCAACATGACCTTTAGCAAATCAAGTTGAAAAGACAACTTCTAGGAAAGGCAAAATGGTACTCCAAGGAGAAGGTAGAGGAAAACATTTCTCACCTAATTCAGTAAATGTTTTTGGGGACTGAAAGAATCCCTAAATGGGGAGGTATGATTTGGAATGGATCGTTACATAATTTTTCATCTATATTGGTACTTTCTAGGTGGAAGAATTACAGGAATTGGCTTGCAGGACCCATTTTAGTGGCAAGTCCCAATTTGGAGATTTGGGGTTTGAAACCTTCCAGAGACATTTCGAGGCATCAAATGACACTTTTGGGTGTCAAAAATTTGTGAGCATGGCTCCCAACCCCTCAATGTTGTTCTACACTCTAAGAACTTTCCAATGGTGCAAAACTCACCTCGATTGGAGTCAGTATGTAGAATTTATGCCTCCCACAAGTTGGCTTACCTTATTGATCACCATGGTATTGAGTGGATACCACATCAGTTCCCATTACTCATGTGCGAGGCTAGTCACATGTGGACTTCCAAGAATATTCTACAAGGTCCAAAACACTAACACTAATTGAGGGTTGAGGTATGCAAAAAACCTAACCATAAACGATTATCAGACTATGTTAAATATTGGGCCACTAGTAAGAGATGGTGTTCCATTCTTTTAACATTGTACTTGTTCCATAGTTGAGAAGAGCATCTAGGAGTGAGATTTGAGAGCATAACAAAGGAGGAAGAAGATTTTGTAGCAGCCATTTAGGCCACGTTGTCAGAAACAACTCCATAGTGAGTGCCCCTTTCTTTGTATTTGCATTTTCATAGCTGAAGAAAAGAGAGCAAATCGTAGGCCTCACCTTATAGCTAGGTTTCTTTTGTTTTGAGTTTCCTATGATACATCTCGTGTTCATTTGTGTGGATGATGTGTTCATTTTCATGTTCTTTCATTTTAGTTTTTCAATTATTGTTACAAATTTGAGCAATAAGCTAGTGATAATAAATCTGAGATCTTAGGAAATAAACTTGCATAATAAAAAAATTTAGAATATTACAATGTATGTTGTGACAAATTGTTCTGGTGGAATATCCATGACAATCTCCAAATCATATTGGTATCATAGAAATTTTCTTTGGTGTATTTGTGGGAAGTTGCGCGATCCAAGAATTAGCTTAAGAAGGAAGTTGAAGAACCCTAGCCATGGCGGATGAGTCCAGTAATAACAACCCTCGAGATGTTGTAGAAGAGAGATTTTAAAGCCGAAAGAGAAATTCATTGATATCTCTCACAACATGTCTCTCCTCATGGTAGCTCTAGCGGAAAAAAAAATTAAAAAAAAAATTAACCTTTCGGGGAGGTTGGTGGCTCTAACTTAGAAGTTGCATTAGATGAGAAACTGAGAGACAATGAAGAACTAGAAAACGAATAAATAAAAGAGCCTGATAAATACCAACCAAGTTCCATTGCCATCACCCCTTCACAACATCTATTTAAAATGGAAGCGAAAGTGGACATCAAGCTCTATCAAGGTGATATTGATGATGTTAAGTTGAATCATTGGTTGCAATAGTTGGAAGTTTATTTTAGTGTCCATAATATAGACGAAGAGTAGAAAAAATATTTTTCCTAATGGAAACTAGAGGGCCATGCATTAACTTGGTGGGAAAGCCACACAAAGACACTTGGGCTAGAGGGTGATCTACTAGTAACTAAGTGGGAGGTGTTCAAAACACTCATCAAGTCCCATTTTTAGCCTATTGGGTATGTAGAGGACCAATGGATCCGTTGGCATTGCTTCATGCAGAACTAAGGGAAGAGTGTGCAAGAGTACACCACCAAGTTCAAGAAGATGGTGATCATGTTGGGTATCTCTCCCAAGAACCCAGAAACACTCCTCAAGTATTTAGGGGGTCTAAAGAATGATTTACGAAAGCAAGTGATGCTCTTCAAACCAAGGACTACTGATGAGGCTTGTGTACAAGCACATTGTTTGGAGAACATAGGTCATAAGAAATGGTTTCCAAATGGTTCTAAATATAAAGGAAACCAAGATACTTCCAATGAGGGGAAGAAGAAGTGGAAAGGAAAAGACAACAAAATGATAGCTACTCCACATTAATATAAGGATCCAAACAACCATTGTAATATTCATGGTCACACTGAAGATAAGTGTTGGAAGCTACATCTAGAGATGAATCCAAAGAACTGTAAGAAGGATGCCTAGAAGAATAACCTTCTAGCCATGGATTCAATCAACCTAGTAAAGAGCAGCTCAGATGTGGATGAGAAGATTATATGCACCTCAATGTAGAAGGAGGTGAATCTGAGTATCTGTCATCACAAGGAAGTGAAGGAGATGACAAAACTCTTCCATATCAAGATCCAAGTCAAAAATACTAAGGTAGATTCTCTAATCGATTCCACTTCATAAGCCAACCTCGTAGCAGTTGATCTGGTCAACAATCTTGGGTTGGAATTTCATGATCATCCTATCCCATATCCATTAGGATGGATAAACAAGGATGCAAATCTCGAGGTCTTGAAACATCATAAGTGA
This sequence comes from Picea engelmannii, assembly GCA_009831015.1. NCBI lineage: Eukaryota > Viridiplantae > Streptophyta > Pinopsida > Pinales > Pinaceae > Picea > Picea engelmannii. The sequence continues at coordinate 2,447 of ML834084.1, read as the reverse complement.
AAATTTGTTATAAGTGAAAATTTTAGTGATGAAATGGAGTTGAATGTAGTATCCCTTGATCTGTGTGGTGTAGTGTTTGAAATCCCCTACATGTATATGAGGGATGTGATATGTGGACAACCAACCAGTATCGCCTAGTCGAGGATGGAAAGTCTTACATCATCAATGCACACAAAGGTAAATCCAATATCTCTCTTGTAAGTGCCAACCAAGCCAAAAAGTTGATCAGTTCTAGTAACAAGTATGTGTTTCTTTTCTTAAAAGAGAATAAACCAGGTGATGAATTGGTAAGATTAAAGGAATTCCTGGAGGGATGTACTAAAGAGAAGAAAGAATATTCAAAGGAGTTGTTGTATGTGTACAAAGGAATGTTCTAGGAGCCTAACGGGTTACCACCCAACAAGGAAGTGGAGCATGAGATACAATTGTTGCATGACTCCCCATTACCAAATATTGGGCTATATAGACAGTGTATTCTAGAAGCAATCGAAGTGAAGAAACAATTGTAGCAGTTACTAGAGAAGGGAGTAATTTGACCAAGAACCTCACCTTGTGGGTCACCTATCATCATAGTACCTAAGAAGGATGGGACTTGGTGAATGTGTATCGACTACAAAGATTTGAACAAGATCACACTCAAGAATCAATACCCTATGCCTAGGATCGATGATTTGTTAGATCAGTGGCAGCATGCGAAGTACTTCACAAAGTTGGATCTCAAATTAGGATACCACCAGGTACACATTAAAGATGAAGACACATGGAATATTGAATTCAAGGCAAGGCAAGGTCTATATGAATGTTTGGTCATGCCATTTGGTTTATGTAATCCACTAGCTACATTTATGTGATTGAGAAATGATGTATTGCGTCCCTATTTAGATTCATTTGTAATAGTGTATTTAGATGACATATTGGTTTATAACTCTATATAAGAAGAGCACATGTAAGATATTATGTAGGTGTTAGAGACTCTAAAAAATCATTAGCTACTGGCTAACCTTAAGAAAATTGATTTTTCTCAGTAGTCATTGGTGTATTTGAGGTACATGATTGGTGGAGGGGAACTCCAGATAGATCACATGAAGATGGAGTCCATCCTCAACTGCCCAAGTCATACTAATGTCATTGAAGTTGGGAGCTTTATTGGGGTACTGTAGTACCTACATAAGTTCATAGCATCCTTTTCAACGGTAGTTGTGCCACTCGATGCCATAATATCTATTGCTAAGAGTTTCCAGTGATAAAAGAATCAACTCAAAGATTTTGATGAGATGAAATAGAAGATCGATCAAGCACCAATCTTTTCATTACGCAATTTGCAGAATCCTTTACATATGCAAGTGAATATGCAATGAGAATAATGTTGATGCAAGGAGGTAAGTTGGTATGCTATCATTATGAAATTCTTCATGGGGGAGTCATGAATTATCCTAGGTATTATAATAAATCTATGCCTTGGTTCAAGTTGTTAAGAAGTGGAAGCACTATCTAACGAGAAAGGAAACCATTATCCACATAGATCACTAGCTGTTGTAGTATTTACGGGGCCAAAGTAAGATTCAACAAACTAGACACTACAAGTGGATGGAGTTTTGCAACAATTTCATCTAGTCATCAAATATAAGAAGGGTGGCACTAATAAGTTGGTAGAAATGCTTTCAAGGCAACCCACATCCAAGATTACAGCTTCGGGAACTCTTATGCACATGGAGATTTTTACTCATTATGCATACAAAGAGGCATACATAGAAGATGATGACTTTAAAAAAGTGTTCCAATAGATACATGGACAAATTTTTGCAGAAGAAGTTGATGGTAAGGTTGACTATCATCTCCAAAATGGATTGCTCTACAAGTTAGACAAGCTCTATGTCCCTAAAGGTGAAAATTGTAGCTTATTAGAGAGGCCCACACCTCTAAGGTTGTAGGATATTTTAGTGTTGGGAAGACAATTATCAACTTACAAAGGTATCTATATTGGCCCAAAATGCAAGAATATGTAGCTCGATATTTTAGAGGATGCATACTTTTTTATACCAACAAGCTCAGTAATAAAAAGAAAGGTTTATACTATCCTTTAACTATACCCACTTGACCTCGGGAAATAATTTCCATGGATTCCGTGGGTGGCTTGCTAACAATTAGGAAGGGACATGACTACATGTTTGTGGTAGTTGAAAGGTTCAGCGGGATGTGCATACTTATGCCTTGTAAAAAGACCATCAAAGGACAAGAAGTAGCAAGCATGTTCTTTGAATAGGTCCAGGTACACTTTGGGATACTAAGGAACATCATCTCGGATAGGGATATTAGACTTCTCAATGCCTTTTGGACTACACTTTCAGAAAATATGGACACCGAGTTGAAGAGATCTACAACTTTCCATCCATAGACAGATGGGTAGACAGAAGTAGTCAACAGGACCGTGACGGGACTTTGGTTCA
>ML834083.1:17956-50385 GCA_009831015.1 Picea engelmannii | reverse complement strand
AAATATTGATGGAATATTCTTAGTCGTCCCAATAAATCAATGGTTGTGATTTCAACCACTAACTTCCTCACTATTATAAAGACATCCGTTTACATGTTTATTTTTTTACTTTTACTTAATCATATTTAAAATTTACTATAGTGACTAACTGATTGCCAAATCTGAGTAATTAATAAAGTTTATTACTTTCCATTTTTCTGGCAGTATCGTTTACTCTCCACTTCCTCCACCATTTTCCCTCCCCGTCGCTTTCATCTCCACTTAGTCGACTGTTTCCTCCCGTATTCCATATTCCATCAGGACCGCGTTCGGTGTCGATTCCAATTCCCTTGGATTTACGCAGACGGTTTACTGGACAATCTCAGTAATCGACCTATTAAAACGAGAACCAGCGATTCAGAGATCTCAACTCTTGTTATGGAGCGGAACTCTAATGACGACATTTATATATATATAAGAACCAAGCAGTTCGACCTTGACCTGAGAGGAGATTGGGGGCAACACTATTAAGTCAGCTCGGCCTTTAAGTCGAGGGAGAAGGCTATAACCTGGTTGAGGGTCGAGCGCTCGGTTACAGATAGAGAGCCGGGTCGAGTCCACAGTAATGGAGTCACAGAGAAATGTTGAAATTGTTCCAGCGGACACCCATCGACGTTCACCAGCAGCGGGTGATGCGGTTTACCAGCCGTAAGCCTTTCGGCGTTCACCAGCCGTGAATACTCACGACTGTGCTAGTTATAATCATCAAACCACAAAGAACGATTTTTGTGGCTGCGAACATAACATTATTAATATTAATAATTAATTTATATAATAAATAAAAAATAATAATTATCTCTTGTGCCTCTAAGCATAGGATTATTTTGAAGGACCAATCAAAGTATAGAACAAAAAAATTCATAGCTCGGAACAAAGTTGAACTATGTAAAAAGATCACGAATTTTTGGTAGAGGCACTTTTCATTTGCGATTTTTGCACACCCCTCTTTTTAGAAACCTACATAATTTTCTCAATAATGAAGTGATTTATTGCAACTTGATTTGTTTGGATTTGCGATGTGACATAGGATATTTCATGCAAACCCCCTATGGGCTCACACGACCTCTCGGTCTAGGATCAAATTACACTCGAGCTGAAGTGGCTTGCATGTCATCACAGAACCATTATACTATTACAAAATTCCTTCTCTCTTTGTGTGAAATTTTGTATTCGCAAGGGTCTTCATTCTCCAGCGGAGTAGTGCACGTGACCTCGGGCTCAAAACCTCAGGATTAATTTGGAAGAGTTTATTCCGATGCTCCGAAACTTCGAGCTTCGAGAGTTTCCTCCGCTCCAACCTTTAAACAACACAGTTCCCCCAAATATTAGAATCACCGAACTCCCAAAGAGTTCAAGGATCAATGGTGCCCACTCTTTGGCATGATCTATGACTAGCAAATACTTTGGGGCTTCTCGCTTGGAGACTTTTCCACACCAAAACAATTGTCACCCAAAACCTTTCGAATAGTTGAATTCTGAACAACTCGGAATCTACGATCCATGTTTACCCATCAAAGAACAATCACTATTGACTTCGGACTTTGGGACTTCAGGGAATTCTCCAATCCATGCAATAATGGCCAAATTCTCTCGAAGTGTCAAATCTCTGAATTACTCAGGGATCCAACGACTCACACTCACCCACTAATCTATAGTGGAGATTCATTCCGGGTCTTCAGAGCTTCAATCCTCACTTGCAACAAACAACTCAAAACTATCGGAGAAGCGAAGTCCAAAGGACTTGGGGTTTAACAACTGTGCTCCTTCTCCTTTATCCAATGGTTGTGAGGGATTATGATTACTCCCCAAAATATCTCGTCTACTCGACCTCAAATCAAAGGGATTTCTCCTCATGGGGACTTACTCTTGCTATCCCTCCTTGAGCTTCGTCACTTAGACCTCTCAACCTATGGAGCATAATTTGCACTCACTCCTGATCTTGTTACTTCAAACAAAGTATGGGAGCACACCTTGCACTTCTCCCGCAATCTGGAACTTAGAAATTTCTTGCGCTCTGCATTCTTTGCATAGGCTATGCACACACTAGTGCTCTCTCTCTGCTAAGCTTGCAACTCCTCAAACTTCAAAGGGGCTCGGCCCTTTGTTATCCCAAATAAACTTTTGTGCCTTCCTGGCACCTGCTCATCCTCCTGAGCTTACGGACACAGTCAAAGTGTTCTTTCATCACCCTCATGGCACTTTGTTCTCTTCCTCCTGAGATTTACCAACACTTTGACAAAGTGTTGGCTTCATGCACTCCTTGCACTCGCCTTCCCTTGAGACTTTACACTTATATGAGTGTAGACGCACTCCTTGTCCTTGCTCTGTGCATTCCTTGCACTATCCCTTCTAAAATTAACTGATTCTAGTGTGCCCACCTCACACATTCCTCATAGAATTCCTGAATGAGTTTTAGTGCACTCCTTGCGCTGGCTTTTCATAGCTTTCCAACAACTCTATTGTCCACTTCTTACACAACCTTGAGAACCCAGAACACTCAGAAACTCACATAGACATGGAATTCTATCTATTCCTACAAATATGACATTTATATACTCATGGCATTTACACATGCAAAATAAACATTTAGTAAACACATACTCATTCACATAGAATGTACATAGAGATTCATATGGAGGAAAATCTTCTTTTTTATTAAATCATAATGTTTTCTACAAGAGTTTACAGTGTTTACAAAACTGGACTGCGACATAGTCTCAATTCTTCGCTCTTCTCCAAAATTATCCTCTCTTGAGATCTATTATCCTTACACTCTTCTAATACAATCTACTACCCTCAATATAATTGACTCTCACACAAAAGAAGGGATTCTCGAGCCTTCCTCCCTAAATGCATTCAATTACATTTAATTTACAACTCATCCTAATCGGATCTAAATTCATTTACCCGTCAGTCATTAAAGGCGACTTACATGCAGCCTGTACAAATACAATGGCTCTGCCTTCCTCAAGCCTTTACAATATTAATTACATTAAATTTGATATTTAAACCCAAAATGAGAAGGTTGGCGCTTCTCTCTCCTCGACATCTTCTCCATCCATGTACGTTGTTGCGCTAGTTGATGACGTGTTGTTGAGTAGGAATGATGCTCCTACATCATTATTCATGGGCAATGGCAAGTGAATGTCAAGTTTGGCATAAACGAATTGGACTTCCGTAACATATTGTTGGCACGTTTCACAAATAGAAAAGTGTATTGAAGAAAAGACAAGTATAGCAGATAAGAAAAGAAAAACCAGTTTTCTCATATCCATCACATCTTCGAACAACTATATTGCTTCATACATAATTTGAACAACATCTATAGGAATAGTCTCTTTCCAAGTTTGAACAATATGACATGGACATCTACTTTGTCCACACTGTTAAATGATCAATAGCCTAGATCGATAGTTGATATTGAAACTGCAAATGCCAACAATCAAATGCATATCTGCATAATACATTGTTATATGTGCACTGGGTATATAGTTAATGCAAAGGACTATAGAAATAGTCAATAATCATTACATTGAGAATGTTTTTAGATAACGAGATTTTTGAAATACAATGATTTTCTAGAAATGTTTCATTTAGCATTTGGAGAGGCATCAAAGTTAGAAGGAAATAACATCTCGTTTGTTTAAGGTATGCCATGCTATTGCATTTTCAATCTTTTAACACTGTCAATTTCAAGAAGCAACCTAATTTGAATGATAATCAAGTCATTTATGGCATGTAGATTTTTTCAATAGAGACTATTAAGAAACTATGCGAAGTAAATGTTCATTTCACATTGTAGATTTTGATAAGAAATTTGATTCGCATGATACCCAAGTGATTTATAGCAATTAGATTTGGTCATAACCACACAAAAAAGGGAGGCTATTAAGCAATTGTGCAAAGTAAATGTTGTGGATTTCTATGAGCTATACAATGCCTTGTATTATTCATTTCGGGTAGCAGTAGCCAAGTAACATGTAAAATGCGTATGTTACGAAATATGACCTATAAGCAATGTGACCCTCACAATGTATTATTTATAATGTTCACCTATTTCAAAATATGTTTAAAGAAACACTTGTATAGCTCTACCATCCAAGCCATGTACTAATTGAACATGTAGGCACATCCCAAAGTATACATGGCATATTGCAAGAAGAAGTATATTTAGATCAACCACTTGGATTTGAAGTCAAAGGACAAGAGGATAAAGTGTACAAGCTGAATCTTTTAACACTGTCAATTTCAAGAAGCAACCTAATTTGAATGATAATCAAGACATTTATGGCATGTAGATTTTTTCAATAGACACTATTAAGAAACTATGAGAAGTAAATGTTCATTTCACATTATAGATTCTGATAAGAAATTTGATTCGCATGATACCCAAGTGATTTATAGCAGTTAGATTTGGTCATAACCATAAAAACAATGGAGGCTATTAAGCAATCGTGCAAAGTAAATGCTGTGGATTTCTATGAGCTATACAATGCCTTGTATTATTCATTTCGGGTAGCAGTAGCCAAGTAACATGTAAAATGCGTATGATACTAAATATGCCCTATAAGCAATGCGACCCTCACAATGTATTATTTATAATGTTCACCTATTTCAAAATATGTTTAAAGAAACACTTGTATAGCTCTACCATCCAAGCCATGTACTAATTGAACATGTAGGCACATCCCAAAGTATACATGACATATTGCAAGAAGAATTATATTTAGATCAACCACTTGGATTTGAAGTCAAAGGACAAGAGGATAAAGTGTACAAGCTGAAGAAAACCTTGTATGGATTGAAGCAATCTCCAAGCTTGGTACAGTTCCAATTGAATCTTACCTAATCAACACTTGATTAGAGTAGTAAAGAGCCCACTCTTTATACAAAATCAAATCAAGAAGGTAAATCCTCATTGTTTGTCTCTATGTTGATGATATGATCTACACATGTAATCTTATGTTAGAAAAATTTAAATTTGCCATGAAAACATAATTTGAGATAATTGATCTTGGTCTCATGAAACACTTTTTGGGAATTGAATTTCATTGATCTGTCCATGGTATTTTTGTCTGTCAATAAAAGTATGCTACAAACATTTTGAAAATGTTTAAAATGAATGAATGCAAGCCAACAAAAACTCTTATTGCAATAGGAGCAAAATTGAGTAAACAAGATGAAGGCAATAGTTGATTCGACATTATATAAGAGGTTGGTAGGTAGTCTCATTTATCTTACTCAACCAAATTTGATATTATGTATGCAAGAGTTTTATTCTCAAGTTTATGGAATCTCCCAAGGATTCACATTGGAAAGTTGGAAAAAGAATCCTAAAGTATCTTGTACCTGGATAATCAACTATGGTTGTGGTACACAACTTCTAAATACCATTCACCTACAAAGTACACAAAGAGTGACTTTCCAGTAAACTTGGATGATAGGAAAAACAAATCTGGCTATGTTTTTCATTTGGGAACAAATCAAATTTCATGGGAATCTAAGAAACAACTCATAGTTGCAATATCTTCAACACAGGTAGAGTATGTAGCTGGAACTTTCGCATATTGTCAAATATTATAGCTAAGACTCTTGAAAGATATAGCACATATGCAAAAGGAGCCAACTCCTATTTTTTGTGACAACAATTCAACCATCACATTGGCAAAGACTCACGTGTTTAACAAAAACAAACATGTTGACACTAACTTTCACTTCATTCAAGAACTTGTGAATAATGGTGATATTTCTCTTCAATTCTCAAGTAGCAGACAATTTTACTAAGCCATTAAGAAAAAATTGTTTTTGAATTTCAAAAACATTAAGGAGGGGTGTTAAAGTTAATGTCCCTATCTGTGAGCTCATTTAGTCTTCAATTAATTTATTGTTTTGTGCAAAGTAATTAGATATCTATTGAGATCTGACTTTTATTTTGAATATCCTTATATTTTGTTTAACACTATTTAACAGTTTTCTCACATCTCTTTTTATTTATTGTTTTGCTTCTATGCCTCTCTTAATTTGATAGTTAAATGAATATGCACACATCCATTATAAAAAACTTTCTTATGACCTTAAAATAATACAAATTTTTCAACCTCTATAAATGTTATAATTGTCTGTTACAATAATGTGTTTGGAATTTGAAGCTGTGGAACTTCTGTACATGCGTGAGTTCCAAATGAATGCCATGTTATATCTCCTCTTTAAATGTTCTCTGTTTAACAACCATGATAATGGTCGCAGGTCATTGAGCTTACCAATTCATTGTAAGTTTAGACAAACCTCTTAAATATCTTCTATTCTTAACTCTAATATTGTTCTAATTTGCCAATGCGGAAACACAAATTAACATAAGACAATCAATAAGAATGCAGACAAGAAACATAGTCATTTACGTGGTTCACCTAAATGTTGGGCTACGTCCACCAAGCATAGGTATCGGTTGTCTTATTATTCAGATCATGGAGATTACAACAGCTCACTCACATCTTTCACCACTCCATATTTTCCTCTATGGGCTTACATAATTTATATACAATTACATGGAAAACTGATTATAGAATGTGCTCACAACAAATTCTAACTTGGGTTGAATAGTTACAACCAACGTTGAATTTTCGGATCTGAAATCCTAATCATGGGAAATTCATTGTCACTGTTTCCAACAATCTCCACCTTGACAACAATTAACCTGATACCTTGCTCTTTCTTTTGTTCATCACCTTTTCTACAAGCCAAGAGAAGCCAAGCACCATTCTAGCTTCTCTAACAGTACTGGTTTTGTGAACATGTCTGCACAGTTCTCTTTTGTATGCACTTTCTCAAGAGAGACTCCACCTTCATCGATGACCTGTCTTACAAAATGGTACTTGATAGGTATATGTTTTTTTTTACTGTGATAGGTTGGATTCTTAGCCAAGTGAATAACACTCTGACTATCACAAAGTAACTTTACTTTGTCCTGCATCCTTCCAAACTCACCAAATAAACCTTTCAACCAAACTACCTCTTTGCAAGCATGTGAAGCAACTACATATTCTGCTTCTCTAGGGGATAAAGCAACAATGTTTTGTAGCTTTGACATCCAACTAATAGCTCCACCTACAAGAGTAAATACATACCTTGAAGTCGACCTTCTCTTGTCTAGATCACCTGCAAAATCAGAATCATCATATCCATAGACTAACTCACAACCATTGTTATAGGTGATACAGTAATCACTTGTGCCCCTCAGATACCAAAGCACCCATTTCACTGCTGCCCAATTCTCTTTACCTGGATTTTCCATAAACCTGCTGACAACCCCAACTACATGTGAAATGTCTGGCCTTGTACTAACCATCGCATACATTAGACTTCCTACTACATTAGCATATGGTATTCGAGACATATATTCCTTTTCTTCTTTTGTACTAGGACATAAACTTGAAGAAAGCTTAAAATGGGAAGCCAAGGGGACTGAAACCGGTTTCACATCGTTCATACCAATCCTCAAAAGTATCTTCTCAACATACTTCTGTTCTGACAACCAAAGATTACCATTCCAAATGTCTCTGAATATCTCCATGCCCAAAATCTGCCTTGTTGGTCCTAGATCTTTCATATCGAATGTCCTAGCCATCTGAGCCTTTAACCTATTGATCTCAGTTATGATTTTTCTTGCTAAAAGCATATCATCAACATACAATACTAAGATAATGAATATGCCATTATTCAATTTCTTAAAGTAGACACAATGATCATACTCACTCCTTGTATAATTCTGTCTCACCATGAAAGAGTCAAATTTCTTGTACCATTGTCTGAGCGACTGCCTCAGACCATACAATGATTTCTTGAGCCTGCAAACAATTTCTTCCTGCGATTTTGAACGAACCCTTTTGGTTGTTCCATGTAAATTTCTTCATCCAAATCTCCATGTAAGAAAATAATTTTAACATCTAGTTGCTCCAACTCCAAATCAAGCAATGCAACTAATGCTAACACAATTCGAATTGAAACCGTCTTTACAACTGGTGAAAAAATCTCATGAAAGTCAATACCTTCTTTCTGAGAATACCCTTTCGTAACCAGCCTTGCCTTGTACCTTTCCACCTTATCATCAACACCCTTCTTTAGCTTGTACACCTACTTGCAACCTACAGTTTTCCTGTCTCTTGGAAGCTCTACCAGGTCCCATGTAGCATTCCTCTCTAATGCTTTCATTTCATCCTTCATCGCTTCTTTCCATTTATCACTATTTGAACCCTTCACAACTTCCTGATAGCACGAAGGTTCATCATCATTAGTACTTAAAGAAACTGATGAAACGAAATCATCATACCTTCTTGGAGGAACTCTGACCCGTGTAGACCTCCTTAGGGAAGTTTGTGGTTCATCCACAATCTGTTGAATGTCATCATCATCCACGTTTTCTTCTGTAGGAACTTCTTCATGAAAATATTCAGAAACTTGTTCATGGTCACTTTCATCTGTATTTGAACTGGTTTCAAACTGAATCTATTGACACTTAGGTACTTGTTGTTTCATTTGAACATCTACATTTGATTTGATGAGAGATAATTCATCAAATATTACATCTCTTTTAATGGTGATCTTGTGGGCAGTAGGATCCCACAACCTGTACCCCTTAATACCATCACCATATCCAACAAAGATAAGCCTTTTTTATTTTGGATCTAATTTAGAACGATGATGTTTCAGAATTAGAGCACAGACATCACAATAAAAAACTTTGAGATTAAAATAATTACAAGGGTGACCTGTCCATACCTCCTCAGGAATTTTGCATTCTATTGTTGTTGATGGTGATCGATTCACTAGATAACAAGTTGTAGTTATTTCTTCTTCCCATAGTTCCTACTGCAAATTGGCATTACTAAGCATACTCCTTGCTCTCTCTAGAAGAGTCTTTTTCATGCGTTTAGCAACTCCATTTTGCTGAGGAGTATAGGCAGTGGTTTTATGCCTATCGATCCCAAATTCTTTGCAATAATTCTCAAACTCCATTGACGTAAATTCACCACCATTATTTGTTCTTAAACATTTAATGGATCTACGAGTGCTCTTTTCCACTAAATCTCTAAACTGCTTGAAAACTGTAAATACGTTAGCCTTACTCTTTAACATATAGATCCACACCTTCCTAGAGAAATCATCTATAAAAGTTACTAAATATGATGATCTTCCATATGAAATAGTAGGGGATGGTCCCCAAACATCAGAATTGACATAGTCTAGGATTCCTTCACTGGTGTGTCTTCCGGTTTTAAATCTATGCCTATTTTGTTTTCCATAAACACACTGCTTGCAAAAATCTAACTTTAAAGACTTTAGGCTAGGAAGTAACTTGTGATCAGTTAATACCTTTAATCCTTGTTCGCTTGACATATGACCCAACCGTTGATGCCATAGTCGAACAGAATCACTGTAGTTCTCATATACCGCTATCGCATGATCTGATTCGGTCCTCCCTTCTAACAGAAACAGGTTACCAACGTTCTTTTCTTTCATAACCAGTAGAATTCCTTTGTAGACCTTCATAACTCCACCTTGAACAATAGTCTTATAACCTCCTCTGTCTAAGACTCCCAAAGAGATTAGGTTCTTCCTAAGATCAGGTACATGTATTACATCAGTTAGTATTTTAACAGTTCCATCAAACATTTTAATCCAGATGCTACCAATTCCCACAACTTTAGATGAAATATCATTACCCATGTAAACTACTCCATCATCTATAGACTAGTAAGTAATAAACCAGTGTCTATGAAGACACATGTGGTTTGAAGCACTAGAATCTAATAGCCATTATTGATCATGAAGTAAACCAATACCAATTGATAAAACTTCATCAACCATACCTGACCCTGTGACGAACCTGTTTCAGTTGTGTTTGCTTCCTTCGTCTCTTTTGGAGGGTCTTCTTTGGAGGCTTGTTGTCGCTTCCAACAGTCTTGTGTCCAGATTTTCTACAAAACCAACACTTGAGCTTGCTCTTTCTTCCCTTCGACTTTGACCGAGAGAAATCCCTCTGACCCTGTCCTCTTTCTTTTGGTATGCCTCAGATGTAGAGGTTTCTAGATTGGATTTCTTCCTTGTTTCCTCAGATAGTAAAGCTCCAACAGTATAATCAAACTCAATAATTTATGTCGAACTGAAACTAATAGAAGTAACGAAATGATCCCATGACACGGGCAAAGAACACAATAATGTAATTGCCTTATCTTCGGATTCAAATTTCACTCCCATGCTATCCAACTGGACTAGAAGAGTATTGAAAGTATTCAGATGATCAGCTATTTTCGCACCTTCCTTTATGTGCAAACTGTACAATTGTCTTTTCAGGAAGATCCTGTTTGTCAATGATTTTGTCATGTACATGCATTCCATCTTTGACCATAGACCGACTGTTGTCTTCTCTGTAACAATGTTGAACAGTACATGTTCAGCCAAACACAGGCGTATGGCACTTAGTGCTCTCGCATCCTCTCATCCCATTCTTCCTCTGTTATGGACGTAGGTTGCTTTGCTTTTTCCCAAAAACGCCTTCATCACGCCTTGTTGCACGAGCAGATCGTGCATCTTGACCTTCTAGATCTCGAAATTGTTCTTACCATTAAACTTTTCAATTTCAAATTTAACACTCTACATCTTTTTCATTAGAAAAAACATACACCACTGTTTGTAATATCCAAGGCCCTTTCAATAAAGTATGTGGAGGAATAATCCTTACAAAGTTTAATAAAATAAAAAACTTTTACTAACTTCTCCTCTTCTTTAAAAGATTCGCCTTTTAAATTTACTTTATACCTTTTACTCCATAAAAGAACCTTAAAAAAAATATATATATATATTTATCCAGCCACGTGAATCCACTTTTGAAAACAACTCTCCCTTCATAGGTATAGCCCAGCGCTGAAAATGAAAATGAAAACAACGCTCCCCGTTATGCTAAACCATATCCGAAAATTCATACAACTTCAACATGTGGCTTTCTTTGCCTGCGTCCTCTTTACGCTCTGATACCATTTGTTCTAATTTGCCAATGTGGAAACACAAATTAATATAAGACAATCAATAAGAATGAAGACAAGAAGTACAGTTATTTATGTGGTTCACCCAAAAGCTGGGCTACATCACCCAAACTTAGATATCGATTGTCTTATTAATCGATCATGGAGATTACAGCAGCTTACTCACATCTTTCACTACTCCATATTTACCTCTACAAACTTAGATAATTTATATACAATTACATGGAAAACCAATTATAGAATGCGCTCACAACAAATTCTAACTTAGGCTGAATAGTTACAACCAACTCTGAATTTTCAGCTCTGAAATCCTAATCATGAGAAATTCGTTGTCATGAGAAATTCGTTGTCACCGTTTCCAACAAATACTATAATCCGTCCGATTTTTTTTATTAATTTTCATGATGTTTTATCCTAACAGATCTCTTTTAATTTTGGTTGTGAACTTCACTCAGATTCACAGTGAATGAAGTGGTCAATGAGTCCCACTGAATATGTGGTTGGTGGTGTATGTATATTTCCCTGTCTGACGATGATGAGTAGCACATGGATTGGATGGAACACAATTTATTGCATAAAACACAAACTCTTATCTGTGATGTCCAGCTATCAACCAACAGCTTAATGCACGCTGTACATTTGGCAGGACATTGTTATGCTGCCTTCAACTTTTCGCTTCTGTCTCGTCATTATTGCCAGAGAATTCAGTCCAGACAACCTAATTTCATATCTGATCTGGCCAGAAAAAAAAACACACACATAGAGAGTAGATAAGGATATATAGTAGATAAAGATATATGAAAATGCCCATAGATTGTATGGCTTTCCTTTTGTCATTCTGCCAACTACCTTTTGTGGTCAATAGCTTGTCTGATCTCATCCCTATACTGTACAATAAAAATTAAATATCAAGATTATATCGTATTTCATAGAGTTTGCGCTGAAGTATGCAATTCCTTTTAAGTCTTCTTAGTTATATGTAAACTGAAGAAAGTACAAATTAGTTTGGTTTGAGTTTAATTCTTCATCTCTCTACATCAAATCTTTGATGTAAATATATTAAAGAAATTTTTGCAAACTCACATGTGGACATTTTTACATATAATTTCTCCTTCCTTAGTACATCCAATACCTTTATCACATGTACAATGTGTTCTTTCCAGGTTTTGCTAAAAATAAGGATATCATTTAGATATACAATTACAAAATCATCAATAAAGGGTCGAAAGACATCATTCATGACCCGCATTAAGGTAACAGGTGCATTACATAGCCCAAATGGCATTACAAGTCATTCATACAACCCTTGTTTTGTTTTGAAAGGTGTTTTCCAAGCATCACCTTCAGCAATCCGGATTTGATGATACTCACTACATAAATCCAATTTAGTAAAATAAATTACATGTTTCAACTGATCAAGCAAGTCATCAATTCGAGGAAGTGGATACCTGTTCTTTATGGTGATTTTTTTGAGGGCTGTGTAGTCGATGCACATCCTCCAAGACCCATCTTTCTTTGGAAACAAAACTATTGGTGAGCCACAAGGAGAAGTACTCGGTCGAATGACCCCCTTATCAATCATCTCTTGAACCTGTTTCTTGATTTCCTCGTTCTGCATTACAGACATCCGGTACATGGCTATGTTCGGAAGTGGCACATCCTGCTGCAACTGTATCTCATGTTGTATCTCTCTTTTTGGTGGTAATCCTTTCAGATCTTGAAATAAATCATCATACTCAGAAACAATTTCAATCATTTCAGATTTATTCCTAGGATCATAACCTTCAAAAGATTTAGAGATCTCATCATTTTTTACTTTAACCATCATTAATACAAAATTCTTACTAGCATTGACCAACCGTTTCATTTGTCCTGCAGAAACTATTGCCAGATTTGCTTTTATCTTATGTGCTCGAACAATGTATTCCACACCATCTTTAAAAATATGATATTTGTTTTGCTCTCTATAAAAGACTGCTTTCCGGTCATACAAATATGGACTCCCAAGTACAATACCACAAATGTCTAGTGGCAGTACATCCAGTTCTACCTCATCCATAAACTTATCAGTAATTGCAAACTTTAAAACACATTTCTTTGTAACTTGCAATTGTGAACTGTGAGTAACCCAACCAAGAGGATAGGGTTTTTCATGAGGAATAGTAACTAGATTCAATTTCTTAACCACTTCTTCTGATATCAAATTTACCTGAGAACCACTATCAAATAATGTATCAATTTTTGTATGATTTGCAAAGACTCGAACATGAAACAATTCACTTATCCTTTTATCATTTTTCATAGGATTAGATGGCAGAGTTGTACTTGTACATGCATTAGAACTTGATTTTGCATCCATGGGAAGGGAGATACCTTTACCCTTACCCTGGATTCCGATAGCTGTGATCTTTGTTTCATCACCTAGTCAGATCCCAAGTCTTGAATAACTGTTGCAGTAGTTTTTTCTTTCCCTTTATCTTTGTTTCCTCCATACTTATTTGGCCTTAACTCCGGATGAAGTTTCCAACACTTAGAGACATCATGTCCCTTCTAACAATGTGAACATGTAGGCTTGTCACCATCTTTCTTAACTATAGTCATTTTCTTCCCCTTATCTTTCCCATTAGTTTTGCTGTCAAATTTAGCAGATCTCTTCACAAAAGTATCATTAGTGTGCTTTCCCCTAGCTTCTAAATGTGTGGCTTGAACACATACATCATCCAAATTACTGGGGTTAAACATCAACAAAGTATGTCTCAAATAAAAATACATGCCACCAATATACTTAAGAAGAGTTTCATGTGTATCTAATGAAACATTTAATGCAATAGCCCTCTTTCTGAATTCATGAGTATATTCTTGAATACTTTGTCCTTTAGCTTGTCTAAAAGTTTTCCAGCTCATAGTTAATGGTTGCATATGACCTAAAGGATAAAATTGCTTTCTTAATACTTCAATGAATTCATTCCAAACTAAAATTATTTTACAATGCTTTCGAAGATCCTGTTGAATTTTTCTCTCCCACCAAGTAAGAGCCATTCCACTCATTCTCAAAGTGGCCAACTGAATCCTGGAAGGGTCATCATTAATGCCCTATACCCTGCAATATACTTCAAGCTGCTTGATCTAGTTATCTAAATTTTCAGCATCTAAATCTCCATTATAAATTGGTAATTCAAACTTAACATCCAATTTGAAATAAGGCATATTAGAATTTGCATTATGTGAATGAGAAGTATGAGAAGACGAGGAAGATTGATTAGTTTCAGGAGGATCACTATCACCTCCTACTCCTTTACCCTTTTCTTCCTTCTTAACTTCTGTATCTTTGGATGAAGCTTCTTCTTCCTTCTTCTTTCTTTCTGCTCGCTCACCGAGAAGAATTTCCATCATGGCTTTCATGCGGATAAAAGTTTCCAAAAAATTAGTTTCAGAAACAATAGGGTTTTCCTGTTCAGTGTGTTCTTCTTCTTCCCCTCGTGGAGAAGACATTGTTGTTCACGAAAATGTCATCCTCGAGCCGATCTCAGGATCACCTTCTTCCAACTCTTTTTCACCAAGCTTCGACCTAGACCTGGTAAGCATTCAAAACTTAGACAAGTATTTACCCTGCTCTGATACCATAACATGATCCGTTGGATCTCAACATATGTGCATTTAAAAGTTATGAATGCTTATGATTAGTTTACAATTGAACAATTAAATGCTTTAATGTACAAATCAAATGCTCAAATCTGCAAATTGAGAACAATTTGAAAGAGAACATGAAACAGACAAATGAGAGACAAGAACAAACAAAGTTGATAACGAAGTCCATCCCCTTCACTAGGCTACATCTCCGGGACCCTATCCAGTGGATACCGATCCATTAAGTTTTGTTTAAAAAAAAGGTACAAATGGTTTCAGACCTGCAACTCAACTTCCGCAAATCCGGAATAATATGCTGAACAAAAGTCCTTAAGACCTCTCCCCTTGAAAGTACAAATTGACCTCCAAAATGGCTTGGAAAGCCAAATACACAGTGAGAACAGTCGACTATAATATTGACAGCATCTAGAAATCTCTGCATAAAGAACTCTCTGTCTCGTAATGGCCAAAACGTCAAGTTAAATAGGCCGAGGTCAAGAGTTTGACCCCCGACCTTGGCACGTTTCAATCTATCTTTGCGCAATTTGATAACAAAAAGGATAATCTTCACGCTCTATTCATAGCTGAAACTTCAAGTATTGTGAGTGTTCAAACCTCCATGCATCCCTTTTTAGCATGGTATTGTTATGTTATAGTTTTTAATGGTTATAACATATAACAATATATTATATTTGCACATATCGCGCCAAACCTGTTAACAAAACCCCACACAACTAATTTGTTTGTTATGATATGGTGAACCATATATTATTTGATGAGTACTTCACCATTGTACCATTTGTTTTTTATTTTTGATCGGTTGAATTTTTAGTGATAAATGACACCTTGGATCATTCCTCCCCACTAGAGAGCTTTTGGACCTCCAAAATCCCTGGTTCACCCCTCAAGTAAGTGAGGGTATAGCTCCCTCACTTTTTCAATCTCCATCCATCTTTCTTTGCTAGGATTCATTGCTTTAAGCCCCACTCGAAGGTACTCAACATTCCCTCTTCGTGAAGTCCTTTTGTTTCTATCAAGAATTACATCTTCCTTTAACTCATTCATATATTCAGGTGCCATATCATCAACTGAAGGAATCTGCACGTTAGTTTACTCATCCATGATCATAGGAGGCTCATACAATTTAAGATTCTCAACATTGACAACTGAATAGATATGCATGTATGGAGGAAAATTTAAGCGAAAAACATTAGTACCGATCTTTTCCAAGATCTCAAAAGGACCATACCTGATAGGCTTAATATTTTTACCTTCACCTTTCATTCGTTCTTTGGTGATATGTAACTAGACTCGGTCTTCAACTTGAAATTGATGATTAACTCGATGCTTATCGTGCATGGCTTTGTACTTTGCTTGGATCTTCTCCAACTGTTCTTGAACTGCCTGTTGCACTGCTTGGATTCTCTGAATGAACCTCAGAGCTTTATCGACATCCTGATTTTAATCCACTGCATCTTTTCCAAAAAAGAAGTCCATAGGTGTTTTTGGCAGATACCCAAAACATGTTTCAAAAGGAGATCTTTGAGTGGAAGAATGCACTGCATGGTTGTAAACTGCAACTGCTCATCCCAAAGTTTAGGATGTTTAATACAATATCCTTTGAGAAGCTGAATCACTGTCCTGTTCACTACCTCTGTTTGCCCATCAATCTGTGGATGAAATGATGTACTTTTCTTAATCCTGGTATCCATAAGCTCCCATAAAGTTGACCAAAATTTCCCCAAGAACCGGGAATCCCGATCAGATACAATAGACATAGGTAGCCCAAAATGTACCCAAATATTCTGAAAGAATAATTGAGCTGTTTGTTCAGTTGTGACCTACTTTTTACATGGCATCAAAATACACATTTTTTTGAACCTATTTACGAAACCAAACAAGTAATCATGCCCTTTTCTGGACACAACTAGTCCCCCTACAAAGTCCATAGAAATGCTTTCCCAAGGACGAGAAGGTACTGGAAGAGGTGTGTACAATCCCAATTTCCTATTGCTAGGTTTACTTGTTGCACACATAACATGCCCTCTTATATATTTAGCAACAATTTTCTGCATTTGAGGCCAATAACAATGATTCTGTAGTAGTGACAAAGTTTTTCTAACTCCAAAATGACCAGCAATCAATGAACTATGTGCTTCTCGAATTACATGTACCCTTTCTTTCTCTAGAATACAAAGTTTCCTAAGATGATACAATAGTTGATTATGCACATAATGATTTTCTTCCCGTTTACCATGTATTAGTGATGCATACACCTTCTTAAAATCTTTATCTTCTGCATACTATTCAATATAACTTTCATGTGTTAATGAACTGTTTTGAAGAATGATGGATGCATTTGTAGGAGGCCTTGACAACATGTCTACTACCTTGTTATGAATTCCCTTTTTGTACTTAATTACCAAATGAAACTGTTGTAAGAAACCCATCCATCTAAAATGCCTGCTTTGTTGTATTTTAGTTTGAGATTGTAGATATTGAAGTGGTTGATGATCAGTGTGTATGATTGTTTCTTTACCCATAATATAATGCTTCCACTTCTTTACAGTTTGCACTAAAGCATATAACTCTTTGTCATAAGTAGGATAGTTATTTACCGTAGTAGTGAATGTCTCTTAATGGTAACAAACTGGCTTCCTTCCTTGCATCAAAACTGCTCCCATGGCAAACCCACTTGCATCGACCTCGATCTCGAATGGCTGTTGTAAATCTGGCAATGTTAGAACTGGTGTTGTGTTGATCTTTTCCTTCAAAGTGTCAAAGGCTTTCTGATGCTTGCCTCCCCACTGGAAAATCTGCTTCACAGTTGTCAAAGCTTGTAATGGTGCAGCAATGGAAGAAAACCCATATATAAATTTCCTCCAATATTAAACTGCACCCAGAAAACTTCCGACTTCAGTAACTCTATTAGGCCTTGGCCAGTTTACAATGGCATCAACCTTGGAGGGATCCACTCGCAGGTGGCGACTACCAATAATATGACCTAAATATATTAAAGAAGTTTTTGCAAACTCACATCTGGACATTTTTACATATAATTTCTCCTTCCTCAGTACATCCAATACCTTTCTCATATGTACAATGTGCTCTTCCTAGGTTTTACTAAAAATAATGATATCATCCAGATATACAATTACAAAATCATCAATAAAGGGTCGAAAGACATCATTCATGACCCGCATGAAGGTAGCAGGTGCATTACATAGCTCAAACAACATTACAAGCCATTCATACAACCCTTGTTTTGTTTTGAAAGTTGTTTTCCAAGCATCACCTTCAACAATCTGGATTTGATGATACCCCCTACGCAAATCCAATTTAGTAAAATAAATTGCATGTTTCAACTGATCAAGCAAGTCATCAATTCGAGGAAGTGGATACTTGTTCTTTATGGTGATTTTGTTGAGGGCCCTGTAGTCGATGCACATCGTCCAAGACCCATCTTTCTTTGGAACCAAAACTGTTGGTGAGCCACAAGGAGAAGTACTAGGTCGAATGACCCCCTTCTCAATCAGCTCTTGAACATGTTTCTTGATTTCCTCATTCTTCATTACAGACATCCGGTACATGGCTATGTTCAGAAGTGGCACATCCTGCTTCTACTGTATCTCATGTTGTATCTCTCTTTTTGGTGGTAATCCTTTCGGATCTTGAAATAAATCATCATACTCGGAAACAATTTCAATCATTTCAAATTTATTCCTAGGATCACAACATTCGAAATATTTAGAGATCTCATCATTTTTTACTTTAACCATCATTAATACAAAATTCTTACTAGCATTGACCAACCGATTCATTTGTCCTACATAAACTATTGCTAGATTTTCTTTTATTTTATGTGCTCGAACAATGTATTCCACACCATCTTTAAAAAGATGATATTTGTTTTGCTCTCTATAAAAGACTGCTTTCCGGTCATACAAATATGGACTCCCAAGTACAATACCACAAATGTCTAGTGGCACTATATCCAGTTCTACCTCATCCATAAACTTATCAGTAATTGCAAACTTTAAAACACATTTCTTTGTAACTTGCAATTGTGAACTGTGAGTAACCCAACCAAGAGGATAGGGTTTTTCATGAGGAATAGTAACTAGATTCAATTTCTTAACCACTTCTTCTGATATCAAATTTACTTGAGAACCACTATCAAATAATGTATCAATTTTTGTATGATTTGCAATGACTCGAACATAAAACAATTCACTTATCCTTTTATCATTTTTCATAGGATTAGATGGCAGAGTTGTACTTGTACATGCATTAGAAATTGATTTTTCAGGGAAGGGAGATACCTTTACCCTTACCCTAGATTCCGACAGCTGTGATCTTTGTTTCAACACCTGAGTCAGATCCCAAGTCTTCAATAACTGTTGCAGTAGCTTTTTCTTTGCCTTTATATTTGTTTCCTCCATAATTCTTTGGCCTTAACTACGGATGAAGTTTCCAACACTTAGAGACATCATGTCCCTTCTGACAATGTGAACATGTAGGCTTGTCACCATCTTTCTTAACTGTAGCCATTTTCTTCCCCTTATCTTTGCCTTTAGTTTTGCTGTCAAATTTGACATATCTCTTCACAAAAGTATCATTAGCATGCTTTACCCTAGCTTCTAAATGTGTGGCTTGAACACATGCATCACCCAAATTATTGGGGTTAAACATCAACAAAGTATGTCTCAAATAAGAATGCATGCCACAAAATATACTTAAAAAGAGTTTCATGTGTATCCAATGAAAAATTCAATGCAATAGCCCTCTTTCTGAATTCATGAGTATATTCTTGAATACTTTGTCCTTTAGCTTGTCTAAAAGTTTGCCATCTCATAGTTAATTGCTGCATATGACCTAAAGGATAAAATTTCTTTCTTAATACTTCAATGAATTCATTCCAAACTAAGAGCCATTCCACTCATTCTCAAAGTGGCCAACTGAATCCTGGAAGGGTCATCATTAATGCCCTACACCCTGCAATATACTTCAAGCTGCTTGATCCAGTTATCTAACTTTTCAACATCTAAATCTCCATTATAAATTGGTAATTCAAACTTAACATCCAATTTGAAATAAGGCATATTAGAATTTTCATTATGTGAATGAGAAGTATGAGAAGACGAGGAAGATTGATTAGTTTCAGGAGGATCACTATCACCTACTACTCCTTTACCCTTTTCTTCCTTCTTAACTTCTGCATCTTTGGATGAAGCTTCTTCTTCCTTCTTCTTTCTTTCTGCTCGCTCACCGAGAAGAATTTCCATCATGGATTTCAGGCTGATAAAAGCTTCCAAAAACTCAGTTTCGGAAACAACAGGTTTTTCCCGTTCAGTATGTTCTTCTTCTTCCCCTCGTGGAGAAGACATTGTTGTTCTCAAAAATGTCCTCCTCGAGCCAATCTCAGGATCACCTTCTTACAACTCTCCTTTACCAAGCTTCGACCTGGACCTGGTAAGCATTCAAAACTTGCACAAGCAGTTACCCTGCTCTGATATCATAACATGATCCATCGGATCTCAACATATGTGCATTTAAAAGTTATGAATGCTTATGATTAGTTTACAATTGAACAATTAAATGTTTTAATGTACAAATCAAATGCTCAAATCTGCAAACTGAGAACAACTTGAAAGAGAACATGAAACAGACAAATGAGAGACAAGAACAAGCGAAGTTGATAATGGAGTTCACCCCCTTCACTGGGCTACATCTCTAGGTCCCTCTCCAGTGGGTACCGATCCATTAATTTTTGTTTTAAAAAAAGGTACAAATGGCTTCAAACCTGCAACTCAACTTCTGCAGATGCAAAATAATATGTTGAAAAAAAGTCCTTAAGACCTCTCCCCTTGAAAAGTACAAATTGGCCTCCAAAATGGCTTGGAAATCCAAATACACAATGATAACAGTCGACTATAATATTGACAGCATCTGGAAATCTATGCATAAAGAACTCTCTATCTCGTAATGGCCAAAATTCCGAGTTAAATAGGACGAGGTCAAGAGTTTGACCCTCGACCTTGGCGCGTTTCAATCTATCTCTTCGCGATTTGATAACAAAAAGGATAATCTTCAGGCTCTATTCATAGCTGAAACTCCGAGTATATATGAAACTCCGAGTATTGTGAGTGTTCAAACCTCCACGCATCCCTTTTTAGCATGGTATTGTTATATTATAGTTTTTAATGGTTATAACATATACCAATATGTTATATTTGCACAGATCATGCCAAACCTGTTAACAAAACCCCGCGCAACTAATTTGTTTGTTATGATATGGCGAACCATATATTATTTGACAAGTACTTCACCATTGTACCATTTGTTTCTGATTTTGGATCGGTTGAATTTTTAGCGATAAATGACACCCTGGATCATTCCTCCCCACTGGAGAGATTTTGGACCTCCAAAATCCCTGGTTCACCCGCAAGTAAGTGAGGGTACAACTCCCTCTCGTTTTCAATCTCTGTCCATCTTGCTTTTCTAGGATTCATTCCTTTTAGCCCCACTCGAAGGTACTCAACATTCCCTCTTCATGAAGTCCTTTTGTTTCTGTCAAGAATGACATCTTCCTTTAACTCATTCATATATTCAGGTGCCATATCATCAACTGAAGGAATCTGCACATTAGTTTCCTCATCCATGATCATAGGAGGCTCATACAATTTAAGATTCTCAATATTGACAACTGAATAGATATGCATGTATGGAGGAAAATTTAAGCGAAAAGCATTAGTACTAATCTTTTCCAAGATATCAAAAGGACCATACCTAATAGGCTTAAGCTTTTTACCTTCACCTTTCATTCTTTCTTTGGTGATATGTAACCAGACTCGGTCTCCAACCTGAAATTGATGATTAACTTGATGCTAATCATGCCTGGCTTTGTACTTTGCCTGGCTCTTCTCCAACTATTCTTGAACTACCTGCTGCACTACTTAGATTCTCTGAATGAACCTCAGAGCTTTATCGACATCCTGATTTCATCTACTACATCTTTTCCAAAAAAGAAGTCCATAGGTGTTTTTGGCAGATACCCAAAACATGTTTCAAAAGGAGATCTTTGAGTGGAAGAATGAACTGCATGGTTGTAAGCATGTTATATATACTGCAACTTCTCATCCCAAAGTTTAGGATGTTTACTACAATATCCTCTGAGAAGATGAATCAATGTCATGTTCACTACCTCTGTTTTCCCATCAGTCTGTAGATGAAATGTTGTACTTTTCTTAAGTCTGGTATCCATAATCTCCCATAAAGTTGACCAAAATTTCCCCAAGAACTGGGAATCCTGATCAGATACAATAGACATAGGTAGCCCAAAATGTACCCAAACATTCTGAAAGGATAAGTGAGCTAATTGTTAAGTTGTGACCTTCTTTTTACAGGGCATCAAAATACACATTTTACTGAACCTATCCACGACAACAAACAAGTAATCATGCCTGTAATATACCTCAAAAATTGTCTGAAAAAAATAAATTGTTTGTATAAATATCCTTGAATAGTTCGAGATTCAAGCAAGTAATCTTTCTGTTATAAAGCTTGAGTCTAAAAATTTGCAAGATTCCTTACTATTGTTGATTTTCATTACCATTCAACTTAAAGTTTTCTGATCGACGATAAGTGTTTACTCTTCATTTCAATGTTTATTTCAATTCCTGTAATTATAATCACTTTTCGATCTATTTGTACCTATAACCATTACCACAGTCTTAACAACAAAAATGACTTTGGGACTTTATGGCCAAATCCTTACACGTTAGACCCTACAAATAACCCATTACCATATGCTTACAATACAAACAACTTTGGGTGTTGATGGCCTAGGCCTCATGCATTAGTCCATACACATAATCACATGATGAAAACGACCAAACAGACTTAGGTAAAAATAGAGTATTAGTCTATACTCCTCTGTAAAAAGTTTAAATATAAACAGACCCCTGTAGTTTTTTTTTTTAAATATATGGATACAAGATAGGGGTTAGGTAAGGCCTTCTGGTTAAACTCAGAGTACGAATATTTCATAATCCTTCGATCAAATTCAAATTCACATGCACCGTTGGATTACAAGTACTGGGTCTCGCGCTTATTCCATAAGCCCACTGGCTGTGACCACGTGCCTAATCAAAATTCCTTTCAAACTTCGACATTTCGGTATTTCAACTAGTCGCAATCCCCAAAATGGAGCCAGATCAATGGTTCACAAAACTCCATAATTTGATCCCTTCTTTTCTTAATTGAACGACTGATGGGATTTTCAGCATTTTTCCCTTCGATTCATCGTGACTCCAACATTATAAAATTCATTATCACAAAACCTCCGAAGTGATCGGAAGGTTCACATAACCCACTGAGATGGACGATTGATGGGATTTCAAAGTTTTCCTTTCGGGTTTTCAAGACTCACAATAGATCCTTTCGACATTTCACGATTTTATCATTCTTGTCGTGAGTGTCCTTGACACCTCCAACTCCCGGTATCCAAAACTCTGAAATGGAGATTAAGTCATGGTTTCGGTACCATTGATTAAGGGTAACCTATTTTGTGATGGAAAAATCTATCGTTGGAAGTAAAACACCGCATGGGATATTCATTTGTTTCAATTCCGAACAAGATATGTAATACTATTTTTAAAAGAATTACAGGGTTTCCCTTCCGCCTACTTGTAATAGCATACTGGTTATTTTGTTGGTTTAATATACTAGCACCATATTGGTTACTTCCTCGAAAGGATTTTGAAAAAGGAAAAAATACTCGGCTATTGTCGGCTATATGTGTATCTTGTTTATAGTTGACTCCAGATCGCATGATGGTATATGAATTCAATTTGCACTTACTATACTTGTGTTAAAGACTTTCATTTTGAAATTTTAGGTGATTGTGTTGTTACTTACATAGTTAGGAATTTACTCAGGGGTATGTTTTAAGTTTTGGGATGTACCTTCTTCCTTGGGCCTTCGCGCCTCTTGTGATTAGTTCGGGTAATTAAACTGTGTTAATTCGATTCACTCCAATAATTTTCCAACATTTCAACCTATAGCTTTTCATTAAACACTGGTTGATATAAATATGTGTAAATGTTGTAGATGGTCTATAATAATTCTTGTTATTCGCAAGGTCACTTCCGTACTTTAAATATACATATATATATCTTAGACACTTGTGATTAGGGATATCTCCTAAAAACAAATCATGACTGTTCAGCTGGTACATGGAAGAAATCTTAGTTAATTACTCTACTGCGGTGCGTGCCTTTATATATCAGAAATGTCTATACATATATATATATATGTGTGTGTGTGTGTGTGTGTGTGTGTGTGTGAAAAAACAAACGGAGGTCAATCGGGTTTCGACGATTACAAATGCCAAATACAAAAAACAAAAGACCACGCGGTTTGCCAAATCCCGAAATGAGAAAAGGTTGTGGGCCCAGTACTTTGGGGTTTCGGGGTTCGGGATTTCGGGGTTTACGAACACACGACGCACAAACAAAATGAAATAAGAAATGTTGAATTGCGAAATGCGATTAGGGTGTGGGCCCAATAATTTTGGGTTTCGGGGTTTACTAACTCATGATGCAAAACACTACGCAATGTCAAACACTGAATCACAAAATCATGAAAAAGGTATGGGGCCCAACCAATATCGGGTTTCGGTGTTTGTTAATGCTTGATGCATGAACAACATACAACGGTAATCGTTGAATCATGAAATTCGATCAGGCTGTGGGGCCACTTCAGGTTTTGGCGTTTGCAAGAACAAAAGAACTCCACGCAACTTGAACCAATAAACTCCGAAATGCCGAAAAAATGAAAAACATGAACAAAGTTTACAAACTCGGTAAAATAAAACATAGAGTGAAAAATTCAATTCAAAAATTGTTGTCAAGCTCATCCCTATTACAATTTCAACTCTGGTATTTAAACGCAGAAAATTGCCCCTTCAATCTCCTAAGAGATTTTAATCAAGGCGGTGATGGTGTTTTGTGGCCTGCAAAGGTTAAGGCGGCCACCGTTTAAATTATGTAAAAAAAATGTAATCGGTGGTTTAGTCCTCGAGTCTTGAAAGGTCAAGACGACCACCGATTCACCATTTGCACAGGCAGTGAAATGATTACATACTTACAATCTATACACTATGCAGTTTTCCATTTGCATTCAATATGTAGGTAAACTCAAATCTGCATCACAATTTATTTGTGGGGTTTTCAACTACGACGTTTTATCTTACTACAATAGTAATCCAAACCACAACACAAATCTTCTTTAAGAATTGACTAGTCATATCCTTCCAGCTAGTATACTTTCAGGAACTAGTATTCATAACAGTAATGAGATGCAACAAAGATAATCCATTATGAACTAGTAGAGAGACATTCTAAGAATTCCTAAGTTTGCAATAGAATGCATTCGATATTTCGTCCTTAATATTATTTCTAACAGATACATTCTATCAAGTATGTAACCATTTAACATTCAATTAGAGAAGGGACAGAAATAACATATCTGAAATAATACGCTGAAAGACAAAGGGAACAACCACGTTCCTCCCAACCGTAGAATAGGGAAGCCAAACTACTTGCCCGATTCACCCCCTAGACTGACCATGAATCCATGAGGGAGAACTTGGAAAAGATTCTCTTCATATATGTCCTACAGCTCCAACAGTTTTTCCCTTGCCTCACACTCAAGCAGTGTTCATAACAACAAGTAAATCAAAAGTCTCCTTTCCCAGCATACTTCCCAGTGTCCTGCCTCCTCTCATATGTTATTTATCATTTGCCCAGGTCTTTTCCCTCCCTTGGGAATTTTCACAGCTTTCTAAATCCCTGATTTTCAGGGGCTGCCAATGGCCAAATCACTGATTTTCCACTTGTAATAATCATCCTAGAGGTAGTTCCAACATGTTCCCCACTCATGGAGTCATGGTTAGCTAAATTTAACATGGTTGTTCCATTTGTCCTCCTACAATCAATAGAAAATATTGTGTTTCCATACAAGTGTCATAGTCAAATAGTTAGTTGGGTCAAATTAGGTCTCTTCCCAACAGTCAAAATAATTAATTACAATTACCAAATTTTAAATTTGAAATTTCCATAAATGGCAAAAATTTTCCAAATTCGAATTTACTAAAAACGGAATAAATTTCCAACAATTTTAAATTTCAAAAATATTTTATTTTTTGGGAATGTCACATCCTTTCCCCCTTCAATAAAACACTGTCCTCAGTGTTCGTTCCTTTCTTGGAATAGGATTGGATGAGATTTCCGCAAATCTCCCTCCAACTCCCAAGTGGCTTCCTCAGGACTAAAGTGCTTCCATTGCACCTTTACCTGAGCGACGGCTCTGTTCCGAAGTGTTATTTCTCTCCGGTCCAGAATGTGCAGGGGTTCCACCTGGAACTCGCCTTCAGGTTCCACCTGCACCAAGTTCCAATAAATCCTATGAGTAGGGTCATGAATATACTTTTTTAGCAACGAAACATGAAATACATTATGAATTCTTAGATTAGTTGGAAGTGCAAGTTGATATCCTATGGGTCCAATTCGAGCTAGTAACTTGAAGGGCCCACAAAACCTGGGTGCCATCTTGGCACAATTCCCTAACTTCAATGAGCTCTTTCGGGCTTTGACCTTCAAATAAACATGGTCTCCTACTTGAAATTCCAAGTGTCTTCTTTTCTAATATGCATAGCTCTTCTGTCTGTCCTGTGCTTCTTTCAAGTTCTATTGTACCTTTCTTACCATGTTCTCCATTTCTTGGAGCATCTCTGGTCCAACCATGAGTCTATCAACTAGGTTATCCCAACTAATTGGAGTCATACACTTTCTGCCATACAGTATTTCGAAAGGGCTCAACTTAGCCGAAGTTTGGTACCCATTGTTATATGCAAATTCTACCAAGTGCAGGTAGTCTTCCCACTTGCTTGGTTTTGTTCTTACGTACATACGAAGCATATCCTCTATGATTTGGTTTGTTCTTTCAGTCTGTCCATCTGTTTGTGGATGATAGCTTGTACTGAAATTCAAGTTAGCGTTTAGCCCTGCAAACAATTCCTTCCAAAAAGAGGATGTAAATTTTACGTCTCTATCTGAAATCACCATTTTAGGAATACCATGCAGTCTAAAAATTTCTTTCATGAATATTTCAACAATGTTTATAGCTTTAAAAGTAGACTTTACAGGAATAAAGTGTGCAAACTTACCGAGTTTATCGATTACAACCATGATAGAATCATTATGTTTCTGAGTTTTAGGCAAACCTGTTATAAAGTCCAGTGATATAGTCTCCCATTTCCATTCTGGTACTGGTAATGTCTATAATAGGCCGGTTGGATGCTGGTGCTCGACCTTAACCTGCTGACAATATTGACACCTAGCCAAGTATTCTGTTGTTTTGCCCTTCATACTAAGCCAGAAAAATAGTTTTCTAAGTTTTGTTATTGTTTTCTGGTAACCTGGATGGCCAGAATACGGTTTCTTATGCACTTCGTCCAAAATTGTTGATTTCAATTCTGCTGAATATGGTATGTAAAGTCTATTTTTAAGTCGTAATGGTCCTTTATTGTCGATGCTTAGATCTGGTTTGTCAGAGTTGGCAGTACTGTTTTGTAATTCTGTCATTATCTTAGTGTAATTTCCGTCGTTAATACTTGTTGTCCTTATTCTTTGTTCCGGATCACTTTCTTCCCTACTGATGTTTATCTCAAATAACCCATGGACTCTTCTTCTTAAAGTGTCTGCTACTTTATTTTCCTTACCCTTGATATGGCTGACCTCGAAGTTGAATTCGCTCAAGAAGGCTAGCCACCTTGCTTGTCTTGCATTAAGATCTGGTTGGTTAAACAAATATTTCACCCCGCTATTATCTGTTAATAGTATGAATTTTCTGCCCATTATATAGTTTCGCCACATTTTTAAGGCATGTATTGTTGCTGCCAATTCTAAGTCATGAGTGACATAATTTCGCTCATGTTCTTTTAATTTTCGGGACTTGTAACAAATCACGTGCCCTTCCTGAGTTAGAACACCACCTAGTCCCTCTTTACTTTCATCAACACATACTGTGAAGTCTTTATCCGAGTCTTCTAGTACCTTCAAAACGGGCGCCGATGTCAATAGTTATTTCAGCTTGTTAAAACTGTGTTGACACTTTTGGGACTAGTTAAACTTGGTCCCTTTCTTTTGTAATGACATGATAGGGTAGGCTATCTTGGAAAACCGTTCTATAAATCTGGGATAATATCCTGTGATTCCCATGAATGACTGGATATCTGCCACATCCTTAGGTACTAGCCATTCCATAATGGATTTTATCTTTTCTAGGTCTACGGAAATACCTTCCGAGGAAATGACATGTTCTAAATATTGTATTTCTTTTTGATAAAAGTCACATTTGTCGAATTTTGCGTATAGTTTGTGTTTCCTTAATGTTTGCAGAACTATTCTTAAGTGTTCATCATGTTCCTCCTCTATTTTAGAATAGACCAGAATATCGTCGATAAATACTACTACGAACTTGTCTAAGTACTGACTGAAAATGTTGTTCATCAAGCACATAAATGTGGCTGGTGTGTTAGTGAGTCCGAAAGGTATGACTACAAAATCATAGTGTCCATATCTTGTTCGAAAAGATTTTTGGTTTATGTCCTTGTCCTTTATCCTAACTTGATGATAACCGGATCGTAAATCCAATTTTGAAAAGATCTTGGCCCCACCAACTTGATCGAACAGATCATTTATCCTTGGTAAGGGGTATTTGTTCTTAATGGTCATTTTGTTCAGTTGTCTATAAACGATACATAGTCTTAGAGTACCGTCTTTCTTTTTCACAAAGAGGACTGGTGCCCCCCATGGTGAAACACTCGGTCTGATATACTCTTTGTCCAACAATTCCTGTAATTGGATTTTTAATTCTATCAGTTCTGGTAGACTCATTCGGTAAGGTGATTTTGAGATAGGGGCTAAACCAGGTAGTAGGTCTATGGAGAAGTCTATTTCCCTTCTAGGAGGTAATTCTGGTATCTCATCCAAAAACATGTCTTTGAATTCATGTAGGACAACAAAGTCTTCTAACTTTGGCTTATCTTCTTTTTCTAATATATTCGTCACTTGGATGGTATAAAATTGACATCCCTTTCTAATACATTTCTTGAGTTGCATTGCTGAAACTTGTCTGACTGATACAAGTTTTGGTATGGCTTCGGTTGTTCTAACAGTGCCAAAATCATCTTTATAGCTAAGTATCTTTGTATAACAGTCTAGTATTGCTTTGTGTTGTTCCAACCAATCCATCTCGATAGTCATATCATAATATCCTAGTGGTAAGATGTTTAGATTGGTCCTTATCTTTTGACCACCTAAGTTGAACTCAAAATCAGAAATAAAGTCAACTACTTTCTTTTTAGTACCTGTTGCTAGTTGTACCAACCATGATTTTGCGTGCTTCAGTTTCTTAAGTTTATTCGACTCTACTATATTAGGAGTAATATAACTTAACGTAGCTCCAGGGTCATTTAAAACAAAAATTCAAGTGTGACTGATTTTACCTTCGATTTCTACCACCGAGGACTGGTGGTTAGCTTGTCGACCATCTATGGCTTCATTTATCCGATGTAGGCTTCTGCCCATGTCTCCCACTGTCGAGGCTTCCTGCAGATTATGAACAACAATTTTGTTTGCTGAAGTTAAATGTGGACAGTTCCTCCTTAGATGAGGCTCTCCACACTCCCAACACTTTAATGGCTCGCAGGAGTTGTCCCCAAACTTCTTCATTCCCAAGTTTACCGATTTACCACTACCTTGCATATTCGGATGATTGGAGTGAAAATACTTCCTTGGAAAACTTTTTGCTGCATTCTGATAAGGAGTTGGCTGGTATCCCTTCTTCCGCTGGTTCATTCGATATTGTTTTTTATCCTTCTAGGTCTTTAGAAACTCTACTTTCTATTTATACTGGTCATAGCACATTCGTGCTTTCCTGAATACCTCACTCAAGGATTTGGGGTTGTCAAACTCAATTATGTCCCAATAGGCCTGTGGTAAACAACTTAAGAATCACTATATTTTTACCTTATCCTCTCGGATGTACGGTATGAAACTTAGTAGTTCCAGAAATTTATTTATAAGGTCCTCCATCGTCATATGTCTAAGTCGTAACTCGTAAAATTCTTTCGTCTTCCTTTCATAATAGCTTTCAGAAAGGTATTGTTTTTTGAAATACTTCTTAAAGTCGGACCATTCCAACTGTTTCTCCTTTATGCCCTTAGCCAATTTCAGGTCCTACCATCAAATGGTGGCCTTCCCCTTCAGATTGTAGATGGACATTCTGACCTTCATGTTGCTGGAATAGTTGTAGATCTAGAAGTATTTTTTGATGTCCAACAACCATGCCTCAACTTCTTCTCCTGTCCTAGATTCTCCATCAAAGGTAGTTGGTTTAATATTTTTAAATTCTTCTTCAAGGTGGTCTACTTGTTTTCTTTTTCTGTCTAGTATAGTTTTGTCTTCAACTGAAGATGTCCCTTCAGACGAACTGTCTCCTTTTTCTGTTTCCGGTCCAGAATTCTTGGAGGCCCTTTTGCTGACTTCTTCGTCGTGGTTATCATCTTTTGGTCTTTTCTTGGTTACTATACTACGCAGCAGGACTTCATTTATCTCTTGTTGTTCCTGCTGTGCTTTCTTCAATTTTTCATTGTCGGCCTTGAAAACCTGCAGTTCAACAATAAGATTCCTCATTGTTTCCAACACATACATGGGTGAGCTTCCATCACTGTTTTGTCTTAGATCTCCAGGAGGCCCTTGCTACGGAT
Source organism: Picea engelmannii (assembly GCA_009831015.1). Taxonomy (NCBI): domain Eukaryota; kingdom Viridiplantae; phylum Streptophyta; class Pinopsida; order Pinales; family Pinaceae; genus Picea; species Picea engelmannii. The sequence goes on along the minus strand of ML834083.1, from coordinate 19,845 downwards.
TTCCTTCCATCCTGATTTATGCACCCTCTTGAGCTGCCATAATTTACAAAAACAGAAAGGGCTTTCTATTTGTAACCATAAGATTTATTAGTTTTACATAAATCAGAATAAATACTAAGTAGCTAATGTGTCCCTGTTCATGCCCAGTGTTGTAGCTTTTTCTCTGATACCATATGTAATATACCTCAAAAACTGTCTGGAAAAAAAAAATGTTTGTATAAATATCCTTGAATAGTTCTAGATTCAAGCAAGTAAGCTTTTTGTTATAAATCTTGAGTCTGAAAGTTTGCAAGAGTCCTTACTGTCGTCGACTGTCATTACCATTCAACTTAAAGTTTTATGATCGACGATAATTGTTTACTCCTCATTTCAATGTTTATTTCAATTCCTGTAATTATAATTACTTTTCGATCTGTTTGTACCTATAACCATTACCATAGTCTTAACAACACAAAAGACTTTGGGACTTTATGGCCAAATACTTACGCGTTAGACCCTACAAATAACCCATTACCATATGTTTACAATACAAACAACTTTGGGGTTGATGGCCTAGGCCTCATGCGTTAGTCCATACACATAATCAAACGATGAAAATGACCAAACGGACTTAGGTAAAAATAGAGTATTAGTCCATACTCCTCTGCAAAAAGTTTAAATATAAACAGACCCCTGTAGTTTTTTTTTTTTAAATATCCGGATAAAGGATAGGGGTTAGGTAAGGCCTTCTGGTTAGACTCAGAGTACAAATATTTCATAATCCTCCAATCAAATTCAAATTCACCTGCACCGTTGGATTACAAGTACTGGGTCTCGCGCTTATTCCATATGCCCACTGGCTGTGACCACGGGCCTAATCAAAATGCCTTTCACACTTTGGCATTTTGGTATTTCGTCAAGTCGCAATCCTCGAAATGGATCTAGATCAACAGTTCACAAAACTCCATAATCTGATCCCTTCTTTTCTTAATCGAATGACTGACGAGATTTTCGACGTTTTTCCCTTCAAGTCATCGCGACTCCAACATTATAAAATTCATGATAAAAAAACCTCCGAAGTGATCATAAGGTTCACATAACCCATTGAGATGGACAGTTGATGGGATTTTGGAGTTTTGGCTTTCTGGTTTTCGAGACTCACAATAGTCCCTTTCGACATTTCACGATTTTATCATTCTTGTCGTGAGCGTCCTTGACACCTCCAACTCCCAGTATCCGAAACTCCAAAATGGATATTAAGTCATGGTTTCAGTACCGTTGATTAAAGGTAACCCGTTTTGTGATGGCAAAGTCTATCATTGGAAGTAAAACACCGCATGAGATATTTATTTGTTTCAATTCCAAACGAGATATGTAATACTATTTTTAAAAGAATTACAGGGTTTCCCTTCCGCCTACTTGTAATAGCATACTGGTTATTTTATTGGTTTAATATACTAGTGTCATATTGGCTACTTCCTCGAAAGGATTTTGAAAAAGGAAAAAGTACTCGGCTATTGCCGGCTATATGTGTATCTTGTTTATAGTTGACTCCAGATCGCATGATGGTATATGAATTCAATTTGCACTTACTTTACTTGTGTTAAAGACTTTCCTTTTGAACTTTTAGGTGATTGTGTTGTTATTTACACAGTTAGGAATTTACTCAGGGGTATGTTTTAAGTTTCGGGATGTCCCTTCTTCCTTGGGCCTTTGTGCCTCTCATGATTAGTTCTGGTAATTAAACTGTGTTAATTCGATTCACTACAATAATTTTCCAACATTTCAACCTATAACTTTTCATTAAACACCGGTTGATATAAAGATGTGTAAATGTTGTAGATGGTCTATAATAATTCTTGGTATTCGCAAGGTCACTTCCGTACTTTAAATATACATATATATATCTT